>JANCMC010043217.1:0-34181 GCA_024363005.1 Charaxes varanes | reverse complement strand
CGGACGAGCTAATCGGATCGCGACGGCTTTTGTCGGATAATCGATGTTTTCATTGTTTTGTCATACTGATACGTGTCATTCGATATTCGATTATTGTATATCGATACTGGTTGTGCCCGCCACTTCGTCCGTTCGTCCGCGTAAAATTAGGTACAAAAACTAGATTCAATTTTGGCGTGATATAACCAATAGCCTTCCTCGATAAATGGGGTATCTAATACTGAAAGAATTTATTACATCGAACCAGTAGTTGTTAAGATTAGCGCAAACAAACAAACAAACTTGCAGCTTTATATATTACTTAAGATTTACTTATCAATGCTTTACGTGAGCCTATTATAATATGCTTGTATTTATAAGGATTCTTAAAGTTCTTATAAAGTTTCGATTCGTTTCCTTTGTGAGAATTCCCGATGACCTAAACTTCTATTTCAAGTCCGGCAACGCATCTGCGAGCCTCCCGTTGACGCAGATGTCATTGGGCGTCGCTGTTCACTTAGATGATGAACCGCCAGCTCGTTTATCCCTTGTAATATAGAAAAAAGTTTCAAAACGTGCATTCGTATAAAATTGAGAGGCCCAATAGCTCAACGGTAAAAGGGATGTCCTGAAGTCTGCGAAGTATCCGATTCGAACTCCGACTTCGCTGGAGTAATTTAAGCTTGGTAGGAGGGGAAACGGGGATACTGAGTATAGCTAAAAATTATTTCTTATGATCTTAATAAAATAATAATTTAAGTATAATTTCTCATCACTACCATCATCATCATTGACTGGTCCGTTAGCGCAATGGTCATTGACCCTGCCTTCCGCTCCGGGAGTCTTGGGTTCGATTCCCGCGTCGAGTCTGAGTGTATTATCTACTATATGTATATATTTCTAAAATAAATAAAAATATTTGTGTATAACATGCGTCTGTTATCTATAACACAGGCATTAAGTTGTCTAACTTAGGAACAGACGTCCGTGTGTTATTTAGTCCTGTGTATTAATTTCTTATTATAATTAATTCACGTATAGGAGCTACGATTAAAGTCATTGGCTTTAATATATACATACGTCCGTCGCTAACGAAAATCGTAGTTGATGTTTGCGTATGGAATGCCAACATTTGAGCCAAGACATTATCCAAACAAAGGCCTGTAATAAATTTTAATTGTGCGACAGAAATACGCTCGTTAAACAAAGAAATTCACATAGGAGCTACGATTAAAAGCCTTCGCATGTCTAACGTGTCACGGCGACTTGTCGACTTCTAGAGAAATGCGGAAACAGAAGAACTTTACAATAGGCTTTCGAGTTTCGGCTCCTAATAGGTAACGTGCATTTATAGTGAAAAAAGAAAATAAAATTAAAACGTAGAAAACATTTAGTGTATTCATTCTAAATTCATGCGGTTCACATAAGTGACTACCGACGCCAATGGACACCTGCACCATCAAGAGGCTAGCAGATGCGTTGCCGGCCTTTAATGACGAGATTAGGCCCCCGGGGAGTCCCACAAACCGAACGAAGTGCGACAATAATGCCATCACTTGACGTGGCAGTATTGCCGCCACTCCGCGTCGATCTTATGTGAGAAAGATGCACTGGTGACCCAACGCGCCGGCCCTATTCGGCTGCAAGCATGGCGCTACCGCTAATTATATCTACACGTGGTAAATTATATCTACACATAATAGTACACCTTCTTTATATCTGACCACAAAGATACGCAATAGATTGTCTTCTTTATGTCATTGACCACAAAGACACGTGGCTGTTTGTGTACTTTATGTCACAGACTACAAATACACGTAATAGTGTTCGCACGTTATGTGTCGATTCGTTAGTGAGATACGGTGAGAGTGGAAGCTTTTAATTCAGTTAAATACGAGCTAGTTCCGTACACCGAAATGGACGCCTATACTGATATATTATTTGCGACCTGTCTTTACGTTAACAAGTACTATAAAAAGGGAATTATTTATTTATATGTTAAGTGACCTCCGGACATAGTGCGATTTTTGCCTGAACATTTTTTGCACGTATGTTAAATTTTGACCATTTAATGGATTTAAATCTATGTATACAGGTGTAAAAGAAATCGTACTGGATACACATCTCATGGGTTCAGTAAGCGATTCTAGACTCCCCAGTGGTCAAATTTTTCGTTGGCTTTTTCTTGAAATGTACAATTTGTTTTTAGCATTTCTTTAACAGAATACTGTATAATATTATTATTGCTATCTGTCCCAATGCGATTTAAAATCAGAAACTTTTTCAATATTTTTACATCAAACCGCAATCTAAATTAAACTTAGTACGTAACAGGAGTAGCGCGGCGCGGGTCGTTGACTTGTTTTGCGCGTCAACATTTTGTTGAGGATTGCTTCGCAATGTTCACGATACATTGCGCGCTCAAGAATAGGATGAGGATGGCAATATCTGTAACCTCTCATTTCCGAGATGAGTGCTTTTTGTGATTTTATTTAGGACACGAAATGTAGCCTTATCATAAAGTTTGCGTTACGATGTCTGTTAAAAACTATGAGACAAATTTCTTAGCATTACATGGATTCACCGTGCGGGTGCCGGGTCCATCGCGTTTCAGAGGAAGAAACCATAGCAGTGCCCGGGACTTGTGACCCAGGTATAGGTTTAAGAGCGCGCTCTTCATAGTGATCACTAACACTCGCCTTCACTGCTAGTGTTCCCTCCACTGCCTATCCAAATCTGGTATGATCCTACTAGTGCGGCTTAAGATGTCCTTTCTAATAATGAACTTATGATAGTCCTTGACAAGCCAAGTTCTTTTAGTAGGTTGTGCAGGGATTTTACAGGTATACCCCTTACTCTTACCTCTACCGTGTATAAGCTAGTTTTATAACCGTTTTTGTTGAGCTCATTGGTTAGATCAAAGTACTTGTTCGTTTTTCGAAATGAAAGGTAACCTAACACGAATTCTTGAGACGGCGGGATGCACAAAGATGAATTTGTTCAATTAGGTGTATGGGACCTATAGGCCCAGATTAAGCAGGCCTAAGGGTTCTCGCAATTTTACGCTTATACTAATTATCAAATGATTTCTGTTTATTTCTGAAGGTAACTCCGTATTGTTATATCTGAAAATACGAGCTTTGGAACTATTTTGTTAGCAGCACATTCACAACTGTCTCCTTAATAACGAATGATTAAGTCTGCTAGGGCGACGATGTGGCGAGTACATAAAGTGGGCATTCAGCGTGATATTGGCAATTTCTTTCAATGCGACCAGCTGCATTTCACGCATACACCATTTGCTTCTAAATTTCCACTTAATCTCTGTTTTAAATACAAAAAAATATTACAGGGGAGCGAACATGGACATAATCTTCTCTGATTAGCCTGAAGATGCCTCTTAAAGGCCGGCAACGCATCTGCTTGCCTCCTGATCGTGCAGATGTCCATGGGCGTCAGTAAGCAGTTAGCTGCCTGCTGCCTGCTGGTATATACTGGTGCTCGTTGGTGGATTTAGATTTGCGCCCATAACAATTTATTGCATAACCATAGACTATACATAGACATAGACAATGACAACCATAGACAATACTGCAATGTAGACAGCTTAGCAAGAGTGCTCTGGAAGTTTACACATGTATTTTAAAAATGAAGCGTTGATACTTAACTTCCATAAACAACTTTAAATTGAAATATAAATTACACTTATGTAACTTTCAAATACAGAATTAATGATATATACAGCACATTTATATTTCAAACTTCCCATTTCTAAATCGAAATTATTATTAAAAATCACAAGGTACATATATTGTGATGTATTATGAACACAATTATCTATCTCATATTTATTTTTAATTTTTTTCCAACCTTTAATATATAACATTTGTAATATTAGCCCATCATTTTTTTTCTTCTTTTAATACTCTTGTAACCGTGACGTCACTTGAATTAGGGCTGCAGCTGAAAATCAGCGCTGCGTGTCAAAGATTTTTGTGACACGCGGGATTCGCTGAGCTACTTTGCCTATTGTATACTGCTGTTAAATTTTAAATCTAATTTTAATTTTATCGATTGTACTTTTATATATTTTGAATAAAGCTTTTCTTTCTTTCTTTAAACTTCAAATCTAAGTTACCATCCTAACAGGTACAGCATAGAGCAGTTTGCAACGAAAAGCAACGAGGTTGTTAGCTACCTGAACATAACCGCCGTGCGATCTGAAGACGGTGGCCTCTACACGTGCAAAGCTGCGAATTCCCTTGGCGATATATCACACACGTCCAGACTAAATATATACGGTATTAACTGTTAATCATATTTTATATATTTATTTTCGATATGAATACAATTTACTTAACATTTAGTCAACATTAAAAAATCTACAAAAAAAATCACATATACATATAAAATGTACTTTATTTCAATCAGCTTTTTACAATGCCGGAGCCAGACATATTTATTTGATCATTCATTTCAATGATCATGTAGTGTGGCCGGGGACTATGTCTAACTTTGCAAAGTTTTGTAGTACTTTGCAGTCTTCAAGGACAAAAATATACAAACACTTTGAGCTATGTCTGGCTCTGGAATGACATCTAAAATGAAAACATTAAAACCTATTAATAATTAAAATTTTTTTTTAACTTGCAACGTATGTTTGTTGGGGTGGAATCGTACAACTCAATTTTGGAGCAGATATCTTATATCGAATGAGCTGAAATTTTGCACTCATGTGTATATCGGATGACAATGCATTATTATGATGACATAGAGCTGATCTGATGATGGAGCTCGAAGGGTGGCCATAGGAATTCCATTATAAAACGACATAATTCCATCGAGTTTTGGCTCGTACGATTCGTCATCACGAGTACTTTGTCTTTAGATGGTATCCAGGGTCTGATGATGGAGCTGGAAGGTAGTCATAACATCTCCGTAATAAAGCAACACAATCTCATAATAAATAAAAATGTTTTTATTTAGAATTTATTATTTAATAATAGAAGTAAAAGCACATAGTAAAATATCTTCAAATTATTCTTATTTAAATGCAATAGGTTTTATTCAGGGTTGGTATAAAACGCAAGTAAGTTTTTAGTGGCCATTAATAGAGATTTAGGTATTTAATTAAACGTTTGATAAAACAAAATTAACCGAAGTTTGACCGACCGCAACGTAACAGGGAAAATTAAGCCAGTTGACCTTTCCTCTATTAAATTACGACAGACCCAAATCAATAAACAAAACAAATGTATGTGGTTGCCGTAACCTTTCATATATGATTGAAACCATAAATAACATAACAGTAATGTTATATTGTTTTGGCAATCTTTTATATCTACAGAAAAATAAAAATGGCCAAAAGCGTGTCAAGACACGCTTGTGGCCAGGGTGGTTTCGTATCTGATACGCTATAAACATATTTGTTAAATAACTTTAAAAATTGATGTCCGATTTCGTTCAAAATAGTTTTCCTAGCGAGTTTTTAGCATGTTCTATCAAGATGGAAAATTTCAAGTCCCTACGTCTAATAGTTTGGAAATACTAGGGGTCCCACCTTGCGGGCAGACAGACTGACGGACGGACCGAAATTATAAGGGTTCCTTGTAGTACTACGGTACCCTAAAAAGGAATGCATAGCTGAATCAGTGGCTGGCATGTATGTCGACGAGAACTTACCACAGCCGGAAGAAATATATTACGTATCACGTGGACCATTCTAACACTGATTTTCAAACATTCGATCTCCTCTGTGTTCCGTAAGGCGCGTAAACAGACACAAATGGGTCATTGAAGTGATATTAGTCGTCGCACGAATTGTGGGGATTCCGGGGATGACGTCAGACCACGTCGGTCATCTCGCGCCAATTGTAATATAACAATCACTTTTTAATATATTATTGTAAACAATAATGTAATCTCCATTACTGAATATATAATTGTGTTCCATACTGACGATGTTATTTCAATTTACATGTTTGTAACGCTTTACTGTAAAGTTGGGAATTTGGTGTTACAACAATTTACGTGAGAGGTATCGATATTGCAAAGTGATAATATATGTAACGTTCAATATTAATTTGCACCCTGACTGAACTTCATGTACAATTATTTGTGTAAGCAAATTTATGAATAAATTTGTGTATAATCTTACCAGGTCTGTAGCTATCATATTCTTCATTTCCACCTTCAACTCCTGGTGAAATGGGCGGGCTATAGCTCTCTGATCGATTCCCGTCATCAGATCCAGGAGAGCCACTTCTAGGCGTGCTTCTACCGGATCGAGGGCTCTCGCTCCGGTCGAAACTTCTACTTCCAGGCCGATTCTGGCACTTGTCTATGGTATTCTGCTCAATTTGCGTATCATAGTTCTCATTTTGATACCTCGTTATGTAGTTCTTATTCTGGATTATTGCTAAGTACTTCTGCTGCGCCATGCGTTCTTGAATCGTCTGTTCTGGCTCAATATGTTTAGACAGCAATGCGTCGATGCAAAACGATTTTTTTTGCTGATTTAAAACAGTCTTCTCCTCGTCTAGTTGCTTGTAGTACTTCATGTTCTTTGGGCTGTTGGAGCGGGAGGGATCCGGGTTTGAGTCCTGGTCGATTTCTAGAGGCTTCTCGTCGGTAGAGTCTCGACGGTACATCGCTTGCGTGAGGATCGTTGACATGTTTAATTAAACGCCGCTTTACATTCTGCACCTGCGAAGATAAGTGCATATTTAAAGTAACATGAGATATTTATATTGTATGAGTGTAAAACCACAGAAGGAAATTTCCACAAACACCGATTTTTAGTCGCGCATAAATGACGTCACGCCCCTATAAAGAGCACACTCTGGTTACTCTATTCACTGAACTAATTAACCCTACTCATGGAAATACAAAACATAAAGATATTTTTCTAAATTTAAACGACCTTCAATTTTTTCCTACGAAATATGCCCACAACGGCCGTGACACTAGTGCTTAAACTAGACCGAGATATAGGACCTTAGACGCTAGTCTGTTTCATGACGTAGAAATATAATAGACATAGGCAGTTTTCTGAATGATATAGGTTTACTTATAATCAGATTTAACACCTGCCTTTATGCCCTTTGTAATATATAGAAACATGTGGTAATCCATAACACATGCTTAGTTCAGTTTTAACTATTTTAAAATGATTCTAAGGTAGTGAAATAGTACTAAGAATTTATTCCAACTAAGCTTGAATAATTATGTTAGGATCGCAGGTTATAGAAATAGTTCTATAATCTAGGCTTCTTCTGAGGCTGGGCTAGCTAGAGTGTACGCAATAGGAACCTATACAATTCTTCTTCTTCTTCTTCCTAGCGTTATCCCAGTCTAGTACTAGAGTCCACTTAAATTGCAATGGATGTGGCTTTGAGGCGAGTTAAAATGACCGATTGCCATCTGACGACGTCCTCAAAACCCCCACGATCTTTGCAACCTAACGACTAATATCACTCAGTGACTTAATCGGGTCCCAATACATGAATAATACATGAACCATGAGCTTCATAATATAGTTTTTTTAATAAATTTAGAATCACTTTTTATGTATGTCTAATATTCCCGTTACCCCTCCTACTAAGCTTAAATTAAAAGCCTGTGTTAGGAATCGGTGCAACCATACCCCAAAGATGTCAAGGTTTGAACCAAGTACCTTGTGGATTTCAGACCATCCCTTCTACCATTGAGGTATTGTGGCTTTATATATTGTGAGTATGGAAGGAGATATCAATTAATATATTGATTTGATTACTACCCGCAATAAAGAGCTTCGTTTCACGTGATTATCTGTATATTAAACTGGGTATCAGCGACCATACGCCCCGCACGCGTTCGATAACAATTATATTTACTAAGGACTTATTAAATCTCGCTTTAGACTCTATATTGTGATTTTTATCGATGATTATGTCGTGATTTGTTGCCTTATTGCAATTTATTGTTTTGGAGCCTAAATTAACGTACTTTTAACCGGAGTTCTTATGGAAGTTTTCCTAGTTGATTAGAAAATCAATTAGATAGCTACTAAACCATTTCTTTTTAATTAGAAAAACGTTAAACGGGTTACTTACACTTAATGTCATTGTGAATACCGATGCTTATATTGTAATTGTCCAAACAGAAGACTCAAAAAGTAGCGATTTAGTATCAAACTGAGGGTTCAGTAGCGGAGAGCAGTAATTGTTAAGAGGAGGCAAATTTTTCTCCAAATTTCTTTTGGCGTTACAAAATTTATATTTAATTACTTACGTAAATGTTTAGATCTAAAAATTTGCTCAGATTTTTTTGCTAGGCGCTTCTCAGTCATATGAATTTTCGCGAGAAAAATAAACACGTAATATACAAACTATCTGTTTAATAACTCTATCGTCTATTGTCATCATAAAAGCCAAAAGTCACCCATGAGAAAATCTCGAAAATCGCGGAACGTACAAAATTTAATTTGGCAAGGAGCTAGTTTAGAGGACGTTCCATAAGAACGGATTTATCGGTAGGGCCAGAACAAGACAGACTACGGGCTTTTGCAGGTTTAATTTACCGCAGACGAAGTCGCGAGAAACAGCTAGCCTTTGATAACATGAAGTTGAAATCGCTCTCAGTTAAACGCATAAACCGTTCTTAATTTTTTTTTAATAAATACATCCAGGACTATATGACTCACGGGCGTCTGTTCCTAAAGTGGACAACTTATGTGTCTGTATATGTCTGTGTCATAGGTAACAGATGCCTGCTACACACAAATATTTTTTATGTAAAATTATATACATATAGATAATACACCAAGGCTCGAGGCGGGAATCGAACCAACGACCCCCGGAGCGGAAGGCAGGGTCACTACCCACTGCGCCAACGGGCCAGTCGATACTAGGAGGTTCTTTGGTGCATTTAATATAATCGCAACGAAAATCGTAGTCGTGTCGTGATCGTCTCGTTAAATAGCTCAAATTTTATACATTCTCAGTCAAACTATGCGTAACCACCCGCTATTGTACGTCAGATGAGATTAAGGCATTGTTAGGATATTTTACAAGACAATAGATCAACGCGGCAATTTTAATGTATGCCGATCTAATCGTGCAAAATTGTCTTGTATAATTTGTATTTATGTATAATTTTCTATACTATATTACCCATTAGATGAAGTTGCTTATATACGTCGTATTTCATTATTTCGTTAAAACTTGAAAAGGACTGGACCGATATAAATTCTGTTTGTATTGTTTTATTCCCTTTATTTGAGGAAAGGTTTAAAATAAAACAAAGAAAGGTGAAGTCGAAAGATTTTTAAGAATACTTTAAGAATGCATATATGTTCAGTACATTTGCCTCCAGAGGGTTCCACTACGGGTATGCGACCCCGGTCTACTCTAGTTGCTATATAGGAGTAGTGTCAACTACTCCTCTACCCTCCGTGACAGTAGTATGAGCATTTATTTATTTAGTTTTATTAATGTACCTAAAACTAAATATAGAAAGATAGACAGTATAGAGAGGAAGATACATACAAAGGAAAAACTTATCTCTAAAAGATATCTCTACCAGCTTTCCTGGAGTGTAGGATAAATACTATTAAATATAAAGCGGTGCAGGTACCAAAGGGGAAAAAAGAAGGACAATAACAACATACTTATAAAGTTAATATAAACAATATAATACGTATATAGAAAGAAAGTATAAACGATAAACATACTAAAGTGATGAAAGATAAAATTGTTTTATTCTAGCATCCTTATTCTCCTTTCCTTCTACCTTTATATCCTTTAAACCCTTCCTTTACTCCTATCTATTTATCTAAGTAGAGGTTGCGCCACGTTTTCAGTCCCTTTGGTTTGCACCCGAATAGGGTCGACACGTGCGGTTACCAGTACCTCTTTCTTACATAAGATCGGCGTAAAGTGGCAGCATTGCTGTCACTCCAAGTGATGGTAACGTTGTCCTTGGGTTTGTGAGATTTTCCGGTGGCCTATACTCATCCTTAAAAGCTGGCAACTAGCCTTCTGGTACTGAAGATGTCCATGGAAGTCGCTAGTCACTTAGGTGATGAACCGCTTGCTCGTTTGACCTTTGTAATATTAAAAAAAAATCTTTGCTTTCCCTCCCCATATTTCAGGTAAGGTCGAAAGAATACTTAAAGATACCAAATGGACGTCCCGTGTAAAGTGATTATTTCATAAAATATTCGTTCAATGTCACCTTTTATAGAAAGGACATGAAGGTGTGAAGCTAATTGACTTACAATTTTATAAGGCAATACTATTAGAAGGTTTGCCGTTGTGTTGCCGATCTTTTAGATATGAGTAATGATTAGGTGGCTGCAGTAGATTAAAATATATGACGATAAAAGTCATACGTCATGGCTTAGAGACTACAATATGGATCAAAATTGAAGGACCGAGAGTTCGATGTCGGAGATAGATATCTTTTATAGATCTGTCGTCTGATACTCTTTGGTATTTCCGAACCGATACGACTTAGGGACCTTCATGAGCATACTCATTCCTCAAAGGCCGGCGACGCATCTGCGAGCCCTCTGATGATGCAGTTGTCCATGGGCGTCGGTAGTCACTTATGTGAATACCACCTGCTCGTTTTCCTCTTGTTAAATATAAAATAGGAAGTCTAACAAACCGAACGAAACTATCACTAGACATGACAGCATTGCCGCCACTTCACGCCGATCTCAAGTGAGAAAGAGGTACTGGTACCCGGACGCGCCGGCCCAATTCAGCTACAAGCATGACGCTACCTCTAATTCAACTTCTTCTACCCAACGTAATCTCTGTCTAGTATCAGGGTCCGCTTAAGTTACAAAGGATATGGCTGTGGGGGCGAGTTAAGATAACACATTGGCGTCTGACGTCATATTCGGTACCCCCATGATCTCTGCAACCAAGCGACTAATATCTCTCAGTGTCATTAATCGGGACCCACTGTTTTACGTGTCTTCCAAAATATGAAGGAGGTCGGATATATAAAAACCAGTGTTAGAATGGGTCACCCATCTATCACGCGACAGCGGTAAAAACTGCTTAATCTAGCGAACGATTTAAATGTTAACCACTGATTGAGTACACAGCCTCCTCTTTTTTATTAAAATTATTTTCAAATTTCGAACATGATCCTCGAAAGCTCAACGAGTAGTAGGATAATTAATTCCGTGAGCTTCTTCGTTCGATCTCCGACTCCATTATTGTCGCACCCATTAAAATAAGATTTTTATGAAGGGAAACGGAATAATAATAAAATTTTAACAACAAACGGAAAGCCCTTGTTTTTAAATAAAAAAAGAATCATCAAAATCGATTTACCCTGTACAAGGTAACATACATACATAAAAAAAATGCCGTCGAACTGAGAACGTCCTCTTTTTTTAAAGTCGGTTGCATATTAGGCATACGTAGAGTATTTTAAAAAATGATGTCAAAATTTACTCATCGTGCACCGTTCTATCTTAAGTGTAAAATGACTTTATCTTATCTTTGTACCAACGGTATCGCTTGTAAGGAATTTATTTATCTTTAAAGATATATGACAGCCGATAATTTTGGGTACGTATTAATTCGGTTAAATAATTTACGCATTAAACGCACCGACCTATTTATATATATATATATAATACAAGATTCTGTAAATTACGTCATTATATAAAGGACTGTTTTATGAAGAATCTATATATATAAAAATGAATCGCAAAATGTGTTGGTGAGCGCATAACTCAACATCGCCTAAACCAATTTCATCAATTTTTTTTTAAACGTTCGTCAAAGTCCAAAGATGGTTTTTACGGTAAGAAAAATTCGAATAATTGCTGGTAAAACCCTAAAAACCCCTTTTCTTTCTCCCGTACAAACGATTTCTAACAAAGATGTAGAGTCAATTTGAACTTTAATGCTTATTAATAAAGTTCATATTTAATTACAAGCACTCACAGTTGTATAAGCAATGTAGGTGTGTTCCTGACGTCAGGGTCAATTTGTACCTTTTTACCGCTGCACAAAGCAGAAACGCTTCGTAGTCATTCGTTATTTCAAATAATACGGGAACGGGAATGGGGACGGGAACGGGACCGGAGATGATACAGGACAATAAAAGTAAACAATAAGTAGCCCAACGTTCAGGCAGGACATCGTCTGCCGGGTCCGCTAGTAAACAAATAAATATATAGGACTATTTGACAAACGGACGTCTGTTCCTTATCTAAATAACGAAATGTCTATCGTATAGATAACAGCTGCCTGATAGACACAAATATTTTATTTTCAAGATATAGAGAGCTTCTTGATAAATTTTATGGTTCTAGGTCAACGGTAAGTATCCTGGACAAAAATGGCCATAAAGTTTTATTGCGTACAGTAAGATGGTTGATGTTTTTATTGCAAACACTTAGAACTTCAAGGCATCACATGCTGAGGTCTGCAATATTGGGGCTTAATTTCAAATTTATACCACAACACGTTCCCGAGAAAAAGGGTCTTGATGAATGGACAGTGAACAGGGAATTGTGACATAAACTGACATATCTTTTGATTGCATGCACTTAGAGAATTGATTTTTTCAGCGTTACAAGGGATAGTAGACCTCAGTATTTGGTATTAATTTCAACTTTATATCTCTAAGTTTTTCTCAGCAAAAGGGTCTTGTCATACAGACAGACGGACAGCAAAGTGATCTTACAAGGGTTCCTTTTTTCTTTTGCAGGTACGGAATGCTAAAAATAAATGTAAGTTACTCAGTGACTACTAACAAAAAAAGTGCATGGTTATGCTACTCCATCTTTTAAATTAGGCAAAGAGAATTAAGATTTACATGAAATAGAAATCAGAAAAGGTTAATTGGAGAAATTGACGAGAACGCGTCCAAATCTTGTTTGGTCATTTTGATTATTCGCATATTATCCGAGAGGATTTTCAAAGCGATGCATGCACCTGAGAACCTTCTTGAAAACCATATACCGCGATATGGTGCTGTATTACCCGTCGTCACCAACTCAAATGAGGAGGGCTGTGAAGCTCTCGAAGTAACTTCCATCGGTTTCTTGAACTCTGTTCAAATAAACGTATAAATTACAATACTTATAATTGGCAGTTAGATATAGTGGGCTGAGGGTCCCGATCAATGTCACTGTGTGATTGTAGAGATCGTGGGAGTTCTGGGGATGACGTCAGACGGTCAGTTAAAGTCTCCTCACAGCCACATCTTCTGCAATTTAAGCGGACCCTGGTGATAGCCCCTGTTAACGCTGGGAATAAAAAGATATGTTGAAAGAATTAACAGTTTGCCCAAAAGCTTTATATTTAATTATATAACACAGTTACTAATGTTAAATAGAAATTGCTATTATAGCTTTTTTCCAAGAAAATATAATTTCCGTAAAGACGAGACGAATTTCTTAGCATTCCATGGATTCACCGTGCGGGTGCCGGGTTCATCGCGTTGCAGAGGAAGGAACCATAGCAGTGCCCGGGACTTGTGACCCAGGTGTAGGTTTAAGAGCGCGCTCTTTTATAGTGATCACTAACACCCTCCTTCACTGCCAGTGTTCCCTCCCCTGTCTAGCCAAATTTGGTATGATCCTAGTAGTGCGGCTTTAGAAGTCCTTTCTAATAATAAACTTATGATAGTTCTTGAGAAGCCAAGGTCCTAGTCGGTTGTACAGGGATTTTGCTGGTATACCCCTTGCTCCTACCCCTACCTTAGTTGGTTTCAATTCACGTAAATAATAATTTCATTCGTAGTTCATTCAATCTCACAAACGAAGCCGCGTGCAGTAATTAGTTATATAACAAGTGCAATGGCTGTTATATTATGCGCACAAATAATGCTTGAAAGGATTTATGTTAAGAGAAACGAAACAGTTTCAATATTGCTACGTAAAAGCTTCCGAGAAAATGTTTCAGAGCAATTAGAGATAATTAAACGTAACAATACCGGATTAGGTTTTGTTTAACAAGCGGTATTACGTTTCATTAATTGCGAATTAGGAAGAGATTAGATTACTTAAAATAAATCCGCGACTCTTATCCATAAAATTGGAGAATATCAAACAAATTGTATATTACATATTATAGATATGTTACATTATCTATATATAATACATGATGCGAAAACAGTCTTATAACAAAAAGCTCCAATTTATCAGGACAACAAAAGCTAAAAGTAAATAAACAATGAATATTTATGAAAAATACAAGCATTGTTTACTTCGCCGTGGTTATAATAACAATACAAATTTTGATAATTCCGGGTAAAATTTGAATACCGCAGAACAATGGGAGTTTGGTTTGAAACTGACCCCGGTGTTGATTAACAATTCGCAGAAATGGCAGGTGTCTGAAAAGCCAGTATATTGGAAGTTCTGCCGTGTTCATTTTCCATACAAATTGTTATTCATATTTTAGCAACAAGTTCTTTGGAAGAAATAAAAGTTGATAGAAACACACGTTATTTCGTTGACATGAGGGCAGCCAGAAAAGCCAAAAAAGATTAAATTAATTTAAGTAAAAAATTTAATGTCAAATAGTAACGACACATATTGATTCGCATTAACTGATCTATATCATCGGATAATACTAGTCTTATGAGATTGTATGACTTATTAGTCATACAATTGACGTATTTTGGTTACTTAAATATCGTTTACAATATAGGTAATTCTTTCATATATTAAAAATGCTTTGCACTGAATGACAAACGGGTCAACGCACACCCTAAACCGCTGATCGTACAGAACTGAGGCCCTAGCACGAACATTTCGAACCGTTCGCATTCGAAGATTTGAATGTATTCGGGACGAAAATTTTCGTGCTGGGCCCACAGGAGGCAAGTCTTTAACGTGTTATGCTTTTTATCAATGCTAATATTACCGGCGTTTACACTATGAAGGGTCCGATGTGCACCCAGCACGAATATTTTCAAAGTCGAATTTTCGAATCGAACGGTTTGAAATGTCCGCGCTAGGGCCTCTGAAACTTGAATAGTCTGTTCTTTGTATGACGTAGACATCTTTTAAGAAAGGGTTTTCCGAAATTGTAACTCTGAGGGGATTAAATAGGGAGTCAAAGTATGTATGGAACAACGTGATTCCTTGGTTCAATCTAATTAAAATTTTGCCTAAACATTCTTTAACAGAATTGACAGAGAATTCATATTTTATTGAATTTTATTCCCAAACAGGATTAATATAGGGGTATAAAGTATTTTGTAATAAAATATGATACACATTTAAACACTGCAGTATTTTAATAGCGTCAGTTTTAAGTATTTTTTATATTTTTTTCCTAAATGATTTTTTTCCCTAGCGTTGTCCCGGCTAAGTTACCAGGGTCCGCTTAGATTGCAGAGGATTTGGCTGTGAGGCGAGTTAAGATGACCGATTGCCAGATATTTTTTTTTAGAACTATATAATTACATACATATGAGTAATACATCCAACTCGAGATGGAAATCGAACCCACGACCCCCGGAGCAGAAGGCAGGGTCACTGCCCACTGCGCCAACGGGCCAGCCATATGTCTCAGTGAGTCATAAGTGAAGTGAAATTTGGCAATTGTTTTTAGTACAGTCACTAACATACTCTCATACGCACTTAACAAAACACACACACACACACTTAATAAAATAATACAAACAAATAATAATTAATTATTAGATACTTACATGCCGTATTTTGATTTCTGTATAATGTAATATTGAGGCACTTTAGCCTATAATACAAGTTTGAAACCTAGTATAGGGATCACATAATTTTGTTAATTTAAACACACAAATTAACATGTTTTTTCTTTTTTTTTGAGCACAAAAGATCCAACAGGGTCAAGGTGCATCCGCCATGCGGGCCCCCACCAAATGTATAACATGTTTTTTTTCGTGCATGGGCGTCGTTAATCACTTAGGTGAACCGCCAGCCCGTTTGCCCCTTGTTTTTTTTTAAATCATTACACAAAAACACCTATGCTGTAACTATGTTAATAAATATAAAAATGAAGTTAAATACATTCTAGTGACCCAAATAGAGAGTTCATATTCTTTATATAAATTGCTGTTAACGTTATCCAATAAATTAATTAAAAATAAGTAAAACATGCGCAATACCGGCTCTTGAAAGTCGGTTTAAATTAATTACGACATTTGACACAGTAACAGGTGGGATTAAGTCGAAGCTCACGTAAACTGGTTTTGTACGATTATTCACTTGTACTAGTATAAGCTTACTTATGTTACCGGCTAGTATACAACTGACCTTTAGGTTAGGGTTGCCATGCTTTAAAATTTTAGGACAATAACTTTAAACGCTACAAACAATTGGATGAAACAGTTTTGATCTTAAATTATACCTCTTAAGCTATTATAATCTATATGTATAAAAGTGAAAGGTCACCTATCATGAAGTCTCGAAAACTGCGGGACGTACAATCATAACATTTGCTAAGAGCTGATTTTTTTGATAGAACTATATAGATCAGAGAGGTCTAAGGGCTCTTGCAAGTTTAATTTTACGAAGCTAAAGTCTCTGGAAATAGTTAGTTATCTATAAATATAAATCGTTGTTCGTTGGTCCCGCTAAAACTGGAAAACGACTGAACCGATATAAATTCTGTTTGTCCGCTTATTTCATAAGATTTAAAGAAAATAAATAAAGTTAGGGTCGAAAGATTATTTAAAAGTACTTAATTAAGTAGAATTGGTCGTTACTTTAGAATACTTCAAATAAACTTCTGACTGATGTGCTAATTGAAATTATCATTTCCCGTAACATTCGGTTTGGTTAATAGCAGACGAAGCCAGACTTCTGGCAAGACTAGTTATGAATAATAATGACTGTATTCTTTTGTAGCTCTTCATGAAGAAGCTGAGAGTAGACCTAGATTCTTATTATATGTGACTAGCTATGCCCTTTGTCCGAGTAAATTTAGGTAAAAAAAATAGATTCAATTTTAGCGTGATGATATATACCCTATAGCCTTCCTCGATAAATGGGCTATCTAAAACTGAAAGAATTTTTCGAATCGGACCAGTAGTTCCAGAGATTACCGCGTTCAAGTAAACTAACAAACAAACTTTTCATCTTGGTAATATATTAGTTAGATTATTTTTATCATATGGCTAAATTAATCAAGATATAACTTTCTATTTAATTTATATTTTCATTAAATAATCGTGAGGAGTTTATTCTTTAATCTTCTTTTAATTCTAAGACAGTGCTGGCCCAAGATAAACATCTAAGCACACTTATGTACGCTGACACGAAAGTTCAGGCTTTATGTGAATATTGTAGTGTACATTAGAATAGCTTGTAATTAAGACAAATCATCGGAATCCCGGGGGGCGGATGGCCACCCTACAATAGCATAACAAGGGGTATAGAAAAGTGAAAACTACGAGCAGGCGGATCTCCGAGCACCTGCCTCAAATGTCAAGGTCAAGCGGCCACAAACATCTCCAGGGGACACGATTTCTCTAACTCGTTTGGTATACATGTTCAGTCAACATTCCATATCGGCTCCAAGATGTCGACTTTCGGATTATTTTCTCCGACAAACTATAGGTATTTCACATTTTTGAGGTCCACAACAGGGTTGCCATACGTTCCAATTGTAAATAAACATTACATGTACCTTAATAAATAAATAAATACAGGATTATATGACACACACAACGACTGGCCCGTTGGTGCAGTGGGCAGTGACCCCTCTTCCGCTCCAGGGGTCATGGGTTGGATTCCCGCCTCGAGTTTATTATCTATATATATGTATTTATATATTTAGGCCCTCGTTGCTTGCTGTGGCCTGAACCTATTTTCCTTACTTCTATCCTCACTTGTTTGTTGTTGTGCTTTAGAACAAAACTCTACATCTATGTCCAAAAATCCGAAAAAAAGCGGATTGTAAGGAATTTCCTGATCTAGACATCTCTGTGGATCCAAGCTAGCTTATGTGCTGACCCTGGTGTTTCCGAAGCCTTACGACTTGGGCAACTTTAACAAAAGAGTATTTTATTTCTTAAATGCCGATAAAAGCAGAAAACTCTCGCAGTTCTTTAATGGGCGTCGGTAGTCACTCCTAATTAAGTGATCCCCTCAATTACCCTCTTCGAATATACAAAAGTCGATTAGCAATTACGTTCCACATGGACATTTAGGGTAACATTAATATAAATAAAATAAACGTAAATTATAGAAGTAATCGAGGGACGTGATTCCAAACGAGGCGCAATAACCGTGTTAGTACGAGTATAATAACGAGGCACGTGCTTTGGCTTAATGAGCTTTCGATTAAGCCATAGCTCTGGTATGCCGATAATTACCAAAATAGCTTTAATTCACAATTTTGTAGTATCTCTATATTGGTGTCTATAAGTCTGAATTGGGCTTTTCACTTTCCTATGTGTTCAATGTTAAATAACACCACAGAAGAAGAATATCCAGTCGACTCTTTCGGTTTGTCGGTCGTTCGTTTTCTTTACTTAATTATTCTGTCCTAAGCTGCCGTCGCGCTCTTTTTTACACTTATACTATAAGATCTAAGAATACTCCGAATACGTTTTTTTGTTGTAAGCGGTGGAGTACACATAAAAAAACTTATATTACTACTATTTGTGACTGTGTGTTTACTTCGACAATTTAAATCATAACAACAAACCTCCTATTTCCATGAAGGTAAGTAAATACAAAACAAGTACGCACTTCAGACAAGTTTTCCTTGAGTTTTCTACAATAGAGTTCTAGAAATACGTTTTCTTGGATGTTTATTTTTAATGGAATAAAATACAAGAAAGCGAAAAATTTCTGTTAAGTCTAATATAGCTGGAAATTGAATTACTACCCTACATCAGTTGAGAAATCAAGTCTTTAAGCTACAATTCAAGACACCTTTTGGATTTGAATTTGATAAAATGAATCTTTAAAAAGTTTTTCTACGACCTACAACAATAGATAAACAGTTTCCTTCACATTGCAATCATATATTATTTCAGACAAGTCGTAAAGGCTCATAATGAGTATACGGATTAATTATTCAATTGATAAATAACACGTAAATTATAACAATTTTGATGGATAATATAAGCTCATAATTTAAATGGCGTACAAAGCCGTCGAATCGCTCGGCGTTTATTGCTCTTCATTAATCTTTGCATAAATAATTAATTCTGGAGCCAACAACAGGGGTGGTTTAATTTGTGGGAATTCGTTTAATTTTCGGGTTAGCGCAGGGTCAAGTCTAATAACATTATAAAGGTAGAATAGGGGATGTGTAGTATCGTGTTATTGTATTCTTATTTAATACTACTAATAGCTTTTGTTGGCCGATCACGGCTTTTCGTGAACATAAAAGTTTATTTAATTGCTTCATTTGCGTTATTGTATTTAGTAGAAAAAAAGCATTACGTGATTTCTCGTTCTTAGCGTTGTATCTCGTTAGGTACCCACCAAGAAAGGTTCGTCCAATTTACAGAAAACTAGCGCAAACACAATAGTTCGCGTCTGTCTGTTAGTATGGTTGACAACTAGCGTCGATAGCCCAACGGTAGCAAGACGGAGTGCAATCTATAAGGTACGCGGTCCAAACCGCGACATTCATTCCGACCCGCTCTAAAAAGTCAACTTTCCTACCACGAGTTTCTAAAAACTTTGGCTAGAAAGAGAATATGAAATTTATATAAAAGTATTCCCGATAATGTTTTTTTAAAATAAAGAAAAAATGTCCTACATTTTATTGTCATAAATTTTTACCCTACTTCAAGAAAGGAGGAGGTTCTGATTCGACTGATGTCCTAAAGTCGGTGCCGTCAGTTTAGCGGGGAACCTATTTGGCTAGGTTCCGACTTCATCGTATGAAAGTGCTAATTATTTTTTACTTTTTAGGTCTTTGGCGTTTTTTGAAGGCGGCTTTTTTTTCATTAAAAAAAATATATTATGAACCATAATATTAAGTATTTGATATTAATAATTTTCTACATCGTTTCATTGTAATTGTTTCCTTTGGAATAAAATAGTTATACTTTTGTGATTTATATATAATATCAGTGGAATTTTTGATTAAGATAATTTCTTTCATTACGTAGGATTCCATATAAACATAGGGATCAAATAAATTACTATTTCCTTACGGCGTCGCAAAATTTTCAATCACCCATCTCACGTCGAGGCGACCCACAGAGCGTCCACTTGATCGTATGTAATCAAGCGCACCCATTGACATAGGCAATATAAAAATCTCAATACAGCAGCTCTCGCGGATTCAGGAAAGGCATTTTAAGTAAGATGAGTAAAAATACATATAGTTTATATAGTACAAAAAAATGAACCAAGAATCGAAACTATGTATATACATATATTAGAAATAACTCGGTTATATCTAAAGCGTAGTTACACGATACAAAATTTAAGCCTTTAGAATATCATTATGAAAGTTAACGTAATTTATATCGCGATATTAAATTCTCTCTTGAATATTTGGAGTCGAATTTGCTTGCCGTGAAACAAATACTGTATCTTTTGTACGAGAATTTCACAAATTTTAGGTCTATGTATTTACTTAAATTTTATTATAAAGCTAATAATACTGATGTACATAACCCCAGTAAAATTATATTGTAAGTACGAGTTATTAAGGAATTCTAAAATAAAGAGGATGGGGGTGGTGAATTAAGAATTTAAAATCTTATTATTGTGTTACAAATACAAGAGCGTACACATTTCAAGGTCACTAACGGATTTCCGAGTATACCTACAATATATTAATACGTGAAATAACTTTATTTAGAGAAAGGTGTGCTAATGCTTATATTTTTGATATATTATGGCATATTAATATAGATATATATATATATTATTAAAATAAAACTACACCAATATCTAACGATTTAGACACACATGTATACATTTCACTTTAAGATGGTGTCAAAGCGTTGCCATGAAGACCATATATAACATTCATTTCAAACAATGTAGTTGTAAAAAGAATTAAAATTTTGTACACAATTTTAAGAATGCTACGCAAATCTAAAGGTTTGTGGCCGAACTTCGCCCAAGAGACGATTTCTAGTTCTAACAATTCTGTATATATTATATTATGTGTTATTTGGAACGTGCTATATACATAACGTCTTTGAACTGAATCGACTCTAATAGGTATTGTCTTTATACCATCCGACAAGATGTAGCTTAACACACATGTATAGTCGACAAAGAAATTGGTTTGCCACGCTAAGGTCAAATGTCGTTTGCACGTCAATTTGTTAACAGGCTCATTTTTGCTTATTATACATTACGTTAATTTCAACCAAAAACCCTTTGTAAAATTTTCTTTATTCAAAATGGTAAAGGACTTTCTTGGTTGACTATACAAAATTTTAAAAAATGTGTATTTACATCGCTAGTTTTTGTAATAGGAATAATAACCATACATGTCTCAGAATCAAGGCCATTGTCTGGCAGAAGAACACACGGTGGATGAATTTGGCGATACATAGGACGAATAATGGGATACGAGAGGTATATGTCAATTGCCATACAAATCACTTTTATTCCCAAGGCAGTATTATTTACTGATTTATATAATACAAAATATTTTGGCGTTATTCAAGCAAGCACCTTTATTCAAGTTTGAAAATATACATTATTCATCGCTATTTTCCATTTCGAAGATATGAGGAAGTCTATGGTTTCCAAGGCTGACGTCGAAGACAGAGCGATGTGGTAAAGAAAATAAGGAAGGCTGACTCCACCTCCATGTGAGATAGAGGGAGTTTAAAATTGATCCGATGTCTTATCGCACTGCGTAAACGACAGTACCGCCTGTTACGTTTAGGTTGACGTCTGATGGGAGAGCGTTTGGTTACATAAGCCACTGTTCCACACAAATTGAGCACACTGTTTATTTGCTATGTTCGTTACTCAAGAGCTGGGATTTAGATGCGAGCATTGTTACATGATACTGCCGTCGCTATTAGACACATTTGTTAGTTCAGTTGGAAAATTCTATTATTTTTTTCCCAAACTGAAACTTGAAAGTTTTCCTTCTCAAGACACTCACAGTTACGACTGCGTAATCCTTATGGTTTTCCTCATTGATGCAGGTATTTATAAGTGAGCCGACGTCTATGAATAGTTGCGCTAACTCATCTTACAGATACTTTGTTGTTATTTGGGAAATTAGCACGCCAGGAGCGTGCTCATATTTTATATGAATAAAGATTCTTAAAATTGGTTAATTGATAAAAGATTATTGTTTGTATACTAGTTATAGAAGCTGTAAGATGATGTATAGTATATAAAACAATCATAACCATATATTGAAACTATTTTGTCAGTCAAATATTCTAACTTTGAGTGGCGTAGCTTTGAGTAGTCTATGGTTCTAGTAGTATATATGTAGGCAATGAAACTCTTATTATATTGGTTTATTGAAAGAGTTTTATAATGATTGTGTATTTAATCCATAATCTTATAGGAGTTTCTGGATAGACTCTATTCCTCAAGCGCTACAATGCACTGGGAGAACACACCCTGATCCCGGGAGGAGTTAGGGTATGTTTCCCCGATTTTTCCGAATGTAGCTTTAGTACGGTAAAGTTTTAAATCTAGAACATCCTGGAAGAGTAAAAATAAATAAAAAAATGCAGATTTATGAAATATAATAACTAAAAAAATCAATAAAATTATTAACCGATAAAAATTACACAGAAGAAAGAATATAAAAAATATATGACCATTTCGAATTAACGTTAACATATGAAGGTCAATTGATATGAAAATTAATATATCTTATCAGAAAAACGCCACGCTAATATATTTACCTAAACAAAACACGTTTTAGGTAATACTCAGGTACATTTTTGAACTGAATATTGTAGGCGTAGATTCATCTTATATTCCTACGTAAGATGAGAAAACTCCACTAGTAAACTTTAAATTTTGTATCACCAGACCTGTACATTTCAGAAGAACTGCGCCAATTACGATAATAGATATACATAAAAAATATTTTTTTTCGATAATGGTGGCACGACTTTGGGTTGATTTGTTTTTTTTTTAAGTGATGCGTGAATCGCAGACGAAGGTATTATGTCGCGCGGTACCACTGCGGCACAGGTGCATTTGCGAACATCTCGCGGGTGCAGCCGCGGCCGTCATCGCTGTAATGCGACTGATGCCTACAACACGCATCCACAAGAAGACAGAACTCTCACTGCGCGCGCCGAGTGCGGTCGTCAACGTTTCTCCGTTCACTCAGTGCTCTGGCTGGAAGCCAGCGGCCCGCGCGTAACTACGTGAGTCGCGGAATTTCTCTCGTAAAGAATTAGTATGTGAATGCGAAATTTTTTGTTTGTTTTCTACGAAACCTGGTGAAATGTTATTGCTGGAGTTCTGATTGCGACAACTATTCTTCTCTACGAACATTGGACCTTCATGAGGACTGGTTGTTTACATTTTGTTAAGGTAATGGCTTAGATCAAATGACTAAAATACTTTTTGTCCCATTCGTGTTTGCGTTTAACACGCGCCTGTTTTCACTAAATAACTGCCTATCTTTTTGTGATTGCCGTTCATCAATATTATTTGCGAAATGTAATACTCTATTTATTTATATAAATCGTAACATGTAACTACGTCTAAGCTCCCAATATAAATAAAACATTAAATTTATTAATTAAATAATTAAAATAATAGTCCTACAGAATTATACTCACAATCTGTTTTTTCAAAATTTTTAAGGGTACAAAATAAAGTTATAATATTGCAATAAATTGAAGTAGAAAAAATTGACTTTGTTCTGGACTTAGATCTTAAACAAAATACCTACTCTAAGTTACTTTCGTAAAACTTATCAATCATAAATATTCTGATTAAAGTTCGCATATTATATCTTCGCCGTTAAGCAGGTATGTGGGTCAAGGAAATAACTGACCGGGTCTATACTATACTCTATTTTGTTAATGTAATCAACGACCAAGGCACACACATTAAGATCATGGGGTCAACACATAGTAATCTTTTACTAGACATAGACAATCTAGACTCGTAATTAACTGTGAGTTATACGTCAAGTGAAATTTTTTTATTAAGATCAAATTACGCGATCTTACGAGGTCAAGGAACTCGCTTATACCATAATGGTTTTAAGCGACTTTAAACAAGTGGAGGCTTTTTCAATTGAGCTTGTTTGTCTTGTATATAATTTACCTGAGGCCTAAGTGTTGTTTTTACTGAATGTAAACCAGTTTGTTTCAATATTTCTTTTAATCTCATCGGTTGTAGTGTGGTTCCGCTTAAGTTAAAAATAACTTCATCCAGCACTAACCACTTCGGAATAGTTTAAATTCTCCTCCAACATAGCTTCAAATCTTGTCTAGAAGTTTGCAATGACCAACCGGGTTCCAACATGGTACCTTACAGGTTACAGTCCGCGCGCAATTCTAAAAATAGTTACAATTGTTGTAGCTCTTTCCTTATCTATACCTCTACCATTTCTTTACCTCTTAACCGTCCTTTCATAAATAAATATACCGATTTGTTCTCTTTTAGTGTTCTCCTAACTACATAGATAGACTTGTTATCTGCTTCTGTCCAAGTTCTTTGTTAACAGATATCGAGCAATGTACTAACGCGGTCGCTGCTATAAGCAATTATAATAATCTACAACAAATATTGCACAGTGATCACGCAGTCCAATATGTTCATGCAATCACAACATTATATTTGGTAACCTTAAAAGCCGTGTTAAAAGTTAACCATAACAAATATTGCACAGTGCTCACGTAGCCCAATATACTCTTTGGTACCTATGAAAACTATTTAGTTGCTAAGGAGTAAAAATTATAGCATAAATCGACGAAAGATAAATTATTTAAAAAAAAAGCAAAGCGCCGAAAAAAAGCGGTTTTCGTTTTTATTTTATTTTTATTTTCTTAATTCCGCTACACACTAATTCTTGAAAGGTTGGCAATGCATCACCGAGCTATCCGTAGCAAAGGCAATCCCAAAAAAAACCCAATGTGACGTACTCTAAAGAGCTTTCTTTGGCAGCCAAACTCGCTAATCGGAATTCAACACAATAGTATTGTTTGGTCGTGGTTATCTTTTGGATACTTGTTTATTTCTTGACTTTGACCATTTCCACATTTTATTAATTAGCCTGTAATGTTACACTGCTGGGCAAAAGCCTCCCCTCTCTTAGACCACTCTCCTCTCTCCAGAGCTAAACCAATCCACTCCTTTCCCGCAAAGACGTCCAAGTAGTGCCGCCACCTCTTCCTCGGCCTATCTGGTTAACGGCGATCATCGCTGGGAGTCTGTAGCTGCTGCAACATAACGAGATAGCAATGATATCGAGTGGAAAGCTTACACCAAAGAAAATTAGATGGCGCTGTACGGCTGATGGCGACCTCAGTACATACCATACCCTGGAAATTTCCATAGAAACTAACTCACGCTAGCGAAGTGTCTACTTACGATTACAATATATAGACTTTCCGACGAACGACTGTCGGCGAGGCGCGGCCGCCCCGGGCAACTCCTACTGGCCCGGACACGAAGATCTTTCTTAGTGGTGATCGAGCATTTCTACCTTCGCTTCCACCTTTCACCCGAAACTTTCCAACTTGGTGTGCCTTTCTACAGTTTCTCTAACCCAATCTAGACCACCACGTAGTTAAGTTCATAGACCACCTGTCTTCACCACATCTAGCCATATCTACTGACCATGCCTAAAAATAAACTTCTTATTCTTCTCCTGTCAGTGGCAAACTATATTTTAGCATTTAAGGCCTATATTTTCAAAGCCCTTAAAGTAGCAACATCAATTGCTCAATCTGAGGCGACCATTAAATCATCATGCGTGCAAGTATTGGGACACGTAGGGCACTATTGTGGTGAGTCAGTTTTCGAATTTTGTCGCAAAGGCATGTCAGATATTCAGAACGTCACAAACAAAAAAAATAAGCCTCAAATCAAAGTTAAAATAAAATATAGAAAATACTAATAAAACAGTGTTATCACTGGACTAACTGCCACTAACTTTGTGGTAGAATAGTCCACGGAACGAGCTCAAAACTCGTTAAAGCCACTTCGCTACAGACGCCGTAAAATACTTTCACAGCTTTATCTTGCTGCACAGCTCGCAAGTTAAAACTTGATGGTATATAAAAAATTAAATCACTTTTAAGACTCGAGAGATCAATGGTAAAGTTATCAATGATATCGTATCACGACCCTGCTGGACTATTTTATCGAACCCACTTCTAACACAGGCTTATCGTTTTGTCAGAAGAGAACCGAGAATAGGTATATTTTTTTTCTCTTCTGACTATGAACACGTAGATATTTAAGTATTCATAGTATACTTTAAAAACAGGTAACAGGTATAATAAGCAAACCTAAATTATTTCTAAATATTCTTTTAATAAATGAGTTCTGCTTTTACAATATTAGTTAAAATACCATTATCAAAACAACCAACTTCATCCAACTTCCTTTTATACCTATTATGATATTATATCACGTATTTTCCAGATTCTTTTGTTTACCTGTCAAAATTTCATTTTGTTTGATAAGAAATTCTGTACACGTTTCAGAACACCGGCGCAGCACAAAAGTTAAATAAGGTATCAAAATGTTTGACGGCGGAACAAGCATCTACAAATACCTTACAGCTTCATTGTCACGAAGTTCAAAAATATTCATTACTTTAGTTATAATAACACTAACAACAACGAAATAAAATTCTTAAAATAATTTTTCGGAGAATACTAGATTTATTTTGTGTTTTTGTTGTAATAAGACCTAAATAAAAAAATGGGGAAGAGCGTGTCAAGACACGCTTATACAGAAGGGTTCCGTATCTGATACGCTATAAACGTATTTGTTAAATAACTTCAAAAGTTTTTGTTCGATTTCGATCAAAATAATTTTCCTAATGAGCTTTTAAGATGTTCTATCAACATGGAAAATTTCAAGTTTCTACGTCTATTAGTTTGGAAATGCTAGGGGAGGGACCACCTTATGGGCGGACGGACGGACGGACGGACAGAGCGAAGTTATAAGGGTTCTTTGTAACCCTTCCTATATCACTATAACTCTAAAAATAGACAGCCAAAAATTGTAAAATAATAAATAATTTGACTTCGACTTTACATACATTACAAATGTATTCATGTATATGTATAGATTATTTAATGTTAAGGGATATGAAACTGCGCAGTAGTCTCGTAAATACATACAGAGTCGGTCAGTAATATAGTTCTGTGTTCTTTAATGTCAGAAGTACTAGAGACTGGCTAAAGAAGTCAAGGTCGTATTACTTATAACATGAGCTCTCGAGCACGAATCTCAAAGTTATCGCTTACCCAGCTAAAACTTTACAGCTCTTTGCCGCAGGAAAATACGAGTTTCATACTTATATAAATATATTTTTTATGACTAGATATAATGAACTCAATGGAATGATTTTTGAATTGAATGGTCAAATTTTTAGGAGTTTTATATTTTGTATGGAACTCTATTTTTGTTTTTGGACCGTAAATTCCTTAACACGGCTTACGAAAATTACGGGTAATGGCGATTTCGCAGAAATCGTCACGTAACAAAATGCCGTTTGAGTGTCCGAGTGTGTGCGAGTGTGTGAGTGTGTACACACTAGCAAGTGAATGCGTAGCTGGGTGTGCAACTTTCTCTTTATTCCTTCCCCAGAGGAAAGGGGGAGGGTCGGCGAGGGTGGTCTAGGATGGGCGAAAGTGGGCGAAAACTGGACGACAGGTGAGCGAAAGGTTGACGTTAGGTAAACGAAAGGTATTATATATAGTATATTCAAGTACATACTTTATGTATGTATGTGCATTATTATTATTACATTCGGAGTTGAAGAAAAAAGGAACTTTGTTCCTAACGAGGATCCTCCGACCGCAAAATTAAAAAAAAAACTAAAGGAGAACACGTCATTCCTTATAATATCAGTTAAATACCAGCGAAAGTCCTGTTAAAATCGGTCCAGTCGTTTTCGGCATCTTCGCATAAAATGAACTCTCTAATACAAACTCCCAAAGTCATCGCTTACTCAGCTAAAACTTTACAGCTCTTTACCGCAATAAAATGCGAATTTTATACTTCGTAAACAACACGATGTATAATGCAAAATTTTAACTGAAAGTTAAACAATTTTCATCCGCTTTGAGGAGTAACTTTTTTTAAAACTTTTATAAAATAATATAAATAAAAGTATAATAATTCAAGAGTTGTTAAGATCGTCTCGGCCTCATTCGCCACGTGTATTAAGGTGAGTGTTACACGGAATAGAATTATTGTCAATTTATACTCCACAGACTGGCAAGGCCCGTACCATTGTTATTTTGTTTTTTCTTCTAGGACTAATACATAAATTTAACCAGCAGACAGTTAACTCGAAATTCTACCAATATACTTTGATGCATACAAAACCGTGCTATTTTCTATGAATTTTTTTTGCCAGTGTTTCCATTATAATACGACCCATGAAAAGAGCATACACATTCCTTAAACACCGGCAACTCATATGCGAGCATTCTATCCTTTTGCCTCTTGTTATATACCGAAAAATAAATGAAATTTGAACAATTACAGCCGTAATAACATTAAGAGAACATTAACAAAACTAGGTAGCTGTTTTGTTTCCATCTAGTTGTATTGCTCTCCCGCGTCAGCTTTCTCTGACCTACATTTTAATTGCTGGCAGCCTCCGCAATCTCTGTCGTTAGTTAACAATTACAAACCTGCAGATAAAAGATTTAACGTCTACATTCAGTGCATTCTTTAAATTAAATTAAAAAAAATTAATAAAACCAGCCATTTCATTATATCATTTCAGGTTGTTATTGGAATGCAAGTATTCCTTCATATAAGATTCTAAGGTCTAAACTTATTTTTGAAAGAATATTACGTATTTTATTATAGTTTCCATTAAAATGTAGAGTTCTATGTAGAGTTATAGCGTGTAGAGTTAGAGGCTTGGCTTATATTTCATAACTATTTTCTAGTACTATTAGATCAATCAATAGTACCTGAACTTGCAAGTTACACTAAAGGTTCTATTAACTAAAGATTTTTAAGTAAAATCCATTAGGTCCTACTGTAGCGGTAAGTAGATAAAAGGCTAGAATAAAACTAGATAAGCTACCAGCAAAGCTCTCATCGGCGCGGAGCTTGAAAATTTTATCAGAACGTAATCTACCGACGCGAGACTCACGGGATTATTTTTCCATTCAATTCATCCTAAATTAATCTTATTTCCTAAAACACTCTATAATTGCAATTAGCTATTTTAGCACATAAAACTATAAAAGTTATATAGCGTTCGTTTCAGCGCAACATTCTTATCGGGAATCCTTGAATTGATCATTTCTTACAAAATTAGCTCCTGGAACTAAATTAGAAAATCTATGCTTAAGCTTGATGAGTTTTAATGTAACGTTAATTTTAAGAGAAACTAAATCTAGAAATAAAATATATTTAAATACTAGCGATGTAGATATGCATGTATTATACATGTAAAACTTCCCCATGAATCAATCTATTTAGTAATGAAAACCACATTCAAGTCAGTGGCGTATTTTAAAAGATCAATGCGTACAAAGCGAGGGTAAAGACATTTTGTCAGTAATTAAATTAGGATAATAGACTAAAACATCTCTATATTAAACTTAGCAAAATTTAAAGAAGTTTATATACAAGGGGTCGTGTGAATGCTAATATTTTTATAAAATATGCATTAATAATACATTAAATTATTAAAATAACCTCACACCCGCCAAGGCTAAAGGATTTATACGTACATGTATACATTGTACTTTGAAATTGTCAATGCGAGGTCACGACGACTGTCAAATATTACACTGTCGTTGTAAAGAAAGGAAATTTTGTATATAGCATTAATTTAGCTGGCAGATGCGTTGCCGGCATTTAATCATTAAAATTCTCGGCTTTTATATTCTATAATATAAATGTATTATAGATATAAACCTTCTCCTTGAATCGCTCTATTTAAAAATCGCATAGTATCTGTTTGAAAACCGCATTAAATCCGTGGTGTAGTTTGAAAGATCTGCGCGTTCAAAGGTGGGAAGCGATTTCATTTTATATTATGTAACGATGTTAATTCTATTCTTCGTATAATATGATCATCAAATATCAGATCCTCGAGTATCGTGAGTGTTTCACCAGTCATGCTGTATAAAAATGTCTCATGTTCTTATAAAGATGTGACCATTACTGTATACAAAGTTGTCAGTAATATTGCACCGCATTTGTCAGAGTATTGCACCCCATCATATGCATACTCATATTACTTGGGAGCGTGTAACCTCTTTCCCTTTTTCCATTCTATTTTTAAACTTAAGTTTCAATTTATACTATAGATCATCTATTCATATATAAATACTTTTCATGACTAATTTATCAGCGCATATACCAGAAACAACATAAGTCAATTGTAAAATCCAAATTGCCTTGTACTATTTAAACATTACCTAATTTTGTATATAAACATGTAAATAAAACTGAAGTTTCTGTTTGTAACTTATTTGCAATAAACTATATACATATAAGCGCTAGGTCACCTAACACGGAATCTCGATAACCGCGGGACGAACAAAGATGAAATTCGTAGGATACTTTAATGGCAGAAGAATTGGGGACAAAAAGTTGAACCTGTTAAAATTCCACCTATTTTTCGCGGACGAAGTCGCGTATAACAGTCGTTTTTATATATATAAGTATAGGTAAAATCTCCATAAACAAACATTGCACAACCCGTAACGACACAATGTAAACTGATTATAAAACAACAATTAAGTTGCGTCACGTTACTTCATATTCAGAATTGGGCTGGGGTTTCTGTTGGGGACGTTTGAATGACTACGGACTGCGGCTGAGCTGAGTGGGTTGGCTTTACAAACACAGCCCAGCTCTTGACACGTCTGATCTGCCGAAATTACATTGATAAGAACCACCTCAACTAACTTAAGTTTCCATAAAATATACGCAGAAAGTTGATAATCTAATTTTACCCCCGTAAACGTACTACCTAGACGAAATAGCTTACCAAAATAATAACATAACGTAAAACGTAGAAGCTAATCTGTCCTAATTTAAGTGCAGTTAGCTCAATTTATCTTTTTTCTACATTTAAAAATACAAACTCTCCTTTACAAAACAATAAAGGTTGTGCCAATAGATATGAATGCGAAAGAAGAAAGCAGAGAACAGGACTTATGTTGTAACATTTCTAATTCTGATTTTAGCAAGAATCACGTCCTATCTTGATTCAGTCACGTAATACAACGACCTCAAGCCACAATTTGAACAGATTTGACGTTTTAATTAAAACTTACAAGTCTGGTTATTCTTGAAGATAATTTTGACTCAAAATGTTTTCTATTCTAGTCAATATCATTTGCAAGAATACAAAATATTCTTCTTGATTACTAACATACTGTTAATTAAGAAACATTTAGATTCAGATAATTATTGTTGTGCACTGTTTATTGAATAGATTTAAGAACTCGTTTCGTCTTTAAGTCAAAGTTATGCTATGTCTTTGCAAAACGAATATCTTGATAGTAAGGTAAATAAAGTAAAAATAATTAATCTAAATACAGTAACATAGTGACACAGCGTCTGTCGTTCGCTAATTGCTATCACGCCATTCCCCTACAGTTTGGGTGGACGTTTACTGCGGCCCGAATTACTTAGGGCAGCTCTAAAAAATGAAATTAATATTAATAAAATCATAGATAATCATGATCATCTTATTAAACTATTAATTAAACTATATACAAATAGCCTTTATTTCGGTTAAAAAGGTTATCATAAGCCCAAATTTATTATTTTATAAATTACAAGATTTTACTTAGGCAGTTTGTTTAATTACCGTTTTTTGGGAACAAATTGAGACAAATAAAGCAAATTTTGGTATCTTATAAATAGGTTTATAATTTCTTGATAAAAGGAACGTCTGATCAGCTGAGTTATTGTAAGGTCACTTTTCACCTGTTCACATAATAGCAATAAGGTTGAAATACTAATTAGTTTCATCCCTAAAGAATTACAATACTTTGTAGTTATATTACGTATAACTACAATGTAAGCAAACAGAAAGACTCATTTTATTGCTTTCATAATGGGTTCTGTTCATTTCTCATCTCCTTTTAGTCGGGTCACAGTTACGATAAGTCCACTACAGAGTGTCAGTGCACCTGTCAATTAGCGACTCACTATAGCTTCTGAACCGACTCGTGTAACTACAATGAATGAATCATTCATTATATAACGACCCATAACACAATCTTCGCTCCATACAAGAGCGTTCTACATCACGTGTGAAACTATGAAAATCGATTTTTAATGCATTTTTTTGTTCATATAAATGATACTACGAATACTTTTTATGCATTGTTAGTTATAATTATAATGTAAATTATAAAAGTAGACGTATTTGACTTATCTTTAGTAATAGGCTGATTATACCACTATGATAATAATCAATACGTAAGACGAATGTTATTCGCCGGTAGCAATGGCGCCATTAGTGACATATCGCGTCAGCAGTGCTACCAACATTGATAACAATATGATAAATTTCTATTGGTGGTTATTTTGGCGGCGATGATCTTGAAATAGTGGATGTCTATTTAAGGAATGTGTAAATTATATCTGGAATTAACTTAACTCCTTGCGACCAATAAAGATGAAAGTGAAACCGTGTCTTCGTATAATTTCTATCATTCACATTATACACCTAGAGGCAAATAGGGACACGGTTGAATAACTATTCTCCTGAATAAGTGCATTTTTAGAAGATTTAATTAGAGGTAGCGCAACGCTTACAATCTTTTTAGTCTGCAGCTGAATTGGGCCGTCGCGTCCGGGTACCAGTACCTCTTTCACACATAACATCGGCGTGAGATGGTGGCCTAATCTCGTCATTTAAGACCGGCAACGCATCTGCTAGCCTTCTGGTGGTGCAGACGTTTATCGGTGTTGGTAAACACTTATATGAACCGCCAGCTCGTTTGCCCCTTGTAACATAAAAAAAAAAAAAAAAAAAAAAAAGCTATTAATTCTTGTTAATATAAAATATCGGCTTAGTGTTTCCTGAAATTTTTTATAAGCAAGGTTTTTGACGGTAAACAAGCTGTTCTGATGATAAAACCTTACGACCTGGTGGTAAAGCCACCGCTGAAGTCTATTTAATGCCCTTTATCCCTTTATATATCCCCTCAAAGACCTCTGGGGGAATCGTAGGAACACTGCAATCATAACAATCGGCCCTTATATATCCCTTGAAAGACCTCTGGGGGAAACGAAGGAACACTACACTCATCACAATCGGTACTTATATATTCCCTCAAAGACCTCTAAGAGGATCGTAGGAACACTACACTCATCACAATCGGCTGTTATATATCCCCTCAAAGACCTCTGGGGGAATCGTAGGTACACTACAATCATCACAATCGGCTCTTATATATCCCCTAAAAGACCTCTGAGGGAATCGTAAGAACACTACAATAAATCACAATACATTAAATAAATGTAAAGTAATAAAGAAAAAAAAATTAAATAAAACAGCAAAAAAAAGGAATAAAAAAATCATCATCAATAAGTTAAATTATTATTTGTTACTAAATAAGTTTAACTGGTAGTGTAAGGATTTTTGAGTATAAAATTTGTTTTAATTTGAGACGAAATACTTCCAAGAGACTCTTTGTGTTGTATTCTGTTCAATCCCCATATTGCAAACGCTTGCAACAGTACTAGTGTTAATTGATTATAGAGTTCGATAGGAAGAAAATTTTTCCCTATTCGGAAAGTTCTACCTGTGTACAAGTCATCCGGTTAAGTCTTCATCTAAGTGTGATATTTCACTTCTCATTTAACGACCAAGCACTATAGGATGCTTTATAACATTTCTTAGAGTAATTTTCGTCTTTATAGGTGTATAAATAAAACCGCCACGAAAAAGTATCTCGTACATACATTAATTAAAGTTTGGAATATCAAGCACTAGTATTTTCGATATAAGTAAAGAAGCTCAGCAATTATAGTTTTTGCAAAGAATCTTTTTAATATGCGTAGGTCGTTAATGAAAAGAAATTATCGAAATTGGCAAAGTCAGCGAAATTTGAAAGAAATGATTTAAGTTCGTTTTTTT
>JANCMC010043196.1:0-30731 GCA_024363005.1 Charaxes varanes | reverse complement strand
CCAAAATTCTCAATATCCCAAAATTTCCAATATTCTCGATATCCCAAAATTCCCAATTTCCCAAAATTATCAATATCACAAAATTCCCAATATCCCAAAATTCTCAATTTCACAAAATTCTCATTATCCCAAAGTCCCCAATATCCCTAAATTCCCCATGAAATTGATGAACTGGAGCATCATTAAATTCAATTTCCATTAAATTACATGTCCGAGCTACACAAAAAATGATTAAAATTATGTTACTTTTACAAAGCTAGGATACAAGTTTGTTTTGACGTACAGCGAGTATAAGGTACACAACTCAATTCACTACTTCTAAGTTATAGGGAATTTTCCAGGAAATCGTTCGAAACGCCCCATCAATCCACTCACAATCATTGTTCCTTGTTGACTGCTCCCTAGCAATCGATATCCTTCTTTCAAATCATCCTATCTACCATTGTATGTCTGTATTTACTAAAGGTCTTTATTATACAGATGTACAATATACTTATAAATTTCCAAAGTATTTTTTAATATCGCTACAAAAATTGACGGCACGAATATTTTCTTACAAAGATTTTTCGCTTCGGAGGTACCTTCATAGTAACCCTGTACGACTATGGATTCTTGAGTCGAGATTGTTTGAAGGTTGAGCGTTGTAATAATTGTTTCGAAACAGCTTTGTAGGAAATTAAAAAGCCATTGTTCCCACCTTTGCCGTGATAAAGGTGGGATAGAATCACCGGCAAATTGTTGATGTATTTCTGCGGCTTCTTTGTTTTTCTCCAAACAATTTATCCGCTTTTGTTAAGTTTGCAAAGAGTCTGCTATACATCTGTACGAAATATCTATACGTGTAATTGTAAATAAACTGCCCCTGTGTTATTTTATAGACTCGTGAAAGTAATTTTAAGCATATTTGTTTAATAATGTGTAACGTCCTGGTGATAGTATATTCGACTTATTGCTTAGTTTATGAGGGTTCCTCGCGCCCTGTTCTGAAAAAAGCCTACAACAAACTCACTTGAGGATATTTTGTTTCACCATTTCATAATAACACAGATACAGATAGATATACATTTCATAATAATACAGATATACAGATAGAGCAATTTACTCTACTTTAATTTTAATCCCAAGCTTTTTATCTTTTTCGGAATGATTGATGGTTTGTTAACGTTATATTCGTTTACGTTATTTTTCGTTTCGTTTCGTTATCGTTATTTTTCTCGTCACCGTTGCCCTTTTCCTTTGAATATTAATATATATACAGGACTATATGACACACGGACGCCTGTTCCTAAGGTAGACAACTTAATGCCTGTGTTATAGGTAACGGACGCCTGTTATACACAAATATCTTTTAATGTAGAAATATATAAATGCATAGATATAGATAATACACCCAGACTCGAGGAGGGAATCGTACTCACGACCCCCGAAGTGGAAGGCAGGGTCACTGCCCACTGCGCCAACGGGCTAGTCAAATAACGTATATGATAACTAAAGAACTCTCATTGGATGTTAGTCGCGGTTTAATGGAAGAGCGCGATATGATTTGAAGAACATTGTTGTAGTTTTTTCGTGTTGCAGTAGTATACAAGTTTGTACAGTACCTTTCAACATCTTTCATAGGATAGAAGCATCTTTCATAAGACAGCGTAACCAATACTCGCCTTCACAACTCTTCAAGAGTTGTGTAAGCATATTCAAAAGATTTTATTCATTGTTTTAGACGTTTTTGTTGTGCCAGGCGCGCCGCTACGAGCTTCACAAAGGGAGAGCGGCGCACGATAATTTCTGTTATTCAGTTAATTTCGCGAAACGTTTGAGCAATGAAAGTTAGATACGTTCGCGAGATTCTGCGGTGCCTTTGGCGGAATAACAATTGTTTTTCATCTCGTTTTGATAACAATATGCGTGTACAAACTCAGAATTGTTCCCTAAGAATAATAAAAAGTTTCGTCAAAAAGACAAAATCCAATTTGCCCTCATTAAGGGTGAATATTTTTCCTTTAAATTTTATTTCATATTCGGGATCGCAGAAGGTCTAAAATTGTTAGATAAACCATTCTAGCGCTGGTTTACATTTGATATCCGACCTCCTCCGTGTTTTGGAAGGCACGTAAGACAGTGGGACTAGATTAATAAAATTTTGTGATATCAGTCGTAAGATTGTAGAGACCGTGGGGGTTCCGAGGATGACGTCAGATGGCAATAGGTTATCTTAACTCGCCTCACAGCCACATCCTCTACAATCTAAGCGGACCCTGGTAATAGAACCGGGATAAAGCTAGGAAGAAGAAGAAGTTAGAAGGGGTCCACTGAATGCAACATGCTTATGGCGTACATAAATAAATGATAGGTTATAAGATTTTGGGAAAGGTCTGGTACACTAAGGTGCGACAATACCCCAACGGCGGTGGGGTTTGAACCGGGTACCTTGCGAATTTCAGTCCATACCTTATACCGTTGAGCTATTGAGGCTCATGATTTAATTAATTGTTTAAATGATTTTTTATAGTTTGAATAAAACTGTGATTACAAGGCCAGTCTTGTAATGTACATCATATAAATTGAAAATGATAAGATGAAATCATATACATATTTTTAAAAGACCATATTGCTTTTAGTTCGTCATAATGTACAGAAAATTTTGTATTGAAGGAAGATGTGATAGTAAAATAGGTCACTGTTGAATGAATCTAAATAGATTTAACGTTAAAGAAATGGATTTAAGTAGCCCAGAAATAGGAAGGTGTGGTTGAGAGGGTTGAGAGGGGGGATGCCTTTTCCTAGTAGTGGGCCATTATAGTCTAATCAAACAAAAGAAGGTTTAAAGTTATTTAAGCATATATTTTTCTTCCTTTTTCACATACATATAGGTATCTTATATAACTGGTAACATTGAATATCCCTTTAGATCAAATCCAAAAAAGCATCGCAACATTTTTATCCGCAGTCGAATAAATCGCCTAACGATTTACAATAAATGCAAACGTAACAATAAAATTTCTATTTTATTCGTTCTATTTGAGCATTTTTTTATATATAAAAAGCAAATGCCGGCGCCGCTGCGAATTTCAATCGCGTGATGTAAGTTCAATGTTTTTTGCAAATAAAATTTGGCTTCGTGTTTGACATATTAAAATTTGGCCATTTTTATTATATCATCACGAACTTATCAACACTGAATAAACTTAAGATTAAAGAACGACTTTTGAGCGCTCTTCTCCATTTCAGAGAATGGTCAGTTCTTGGAGATCCTTTTCTTTGGACCAAAAATAATATCAGCGATGTTTTTAGATATGTCTTATATTCCTCTTCTAAGTTTAAATTAAACGCTGGTGTCAGAAGTGGGTGCGACAATACTCCAGCGGCGTCGGGGTTTAAAACGGGTACCTATTTTTTAACCCTCGGCGCACAAAGAGGGATGTTATAAGTTTGACGTGTCTGTCTGTCTGTCTGTCTGTGGCATCGTAGCTCCCGAAGGGATGAAGCAATTTCAATTTAGTTTTTTTTTTGTGTATTAAAGGTGACTTATGTGCGAGTGTTCATAGATATGTTTGATGAAAATTGATTGAGTTGTTTAAAAGTTGTGGAGAAGTCAAATAAACGATAAGAAGCGAACATACGAGTGTGGTGTCAAATGAAAATATTTGATTTGTGTATTACAATATTAGGTAGGGGCTTAATTTACTGAATTAAATGAACATACCCGTTTTTTTATATTTCGAATACAACAAATTAACATTTATTCTAACAGAGCTATTAAGGATCTATTGCCTGTAGTAACAATAGGGTTTCTCTTTTGAAACTCCCAAATAATAAGGTGTATTCGCCGTCGCGAGAGCGCTTTGTAGCGAGCTCATCAGGAAGGACCTGGGACGGGTACGAAACTAGCTGCGCAAACCATTCATTACTTGAGTAAAACCTGTGTTTGTAGATACGACATTTGTCTTGTTTTGTTGGGTCCCTCAAACCCACACTTGGGTTGCAATATCCTAGTCACTGCCAGGGTTCCATCCCCTATAATGCAGTTTACCGGGTTATAACAATGAACATACAAGTGAATGGAATGCTAAGACATTTTGCTCAATAAAATTGACTAAGGGAAATGTAAAGAAGTAATTTTATTCACGCAACATTAAATGAATTATGAAATATTCTTTATTAGACATTTTCCTTTAATGTTTCTGGTAACAACGTTTAAAACCAAACTTAATTACTCGATCTCCCTCGTAATTAGGCACATCAAAAACGTTCTTTTATTAAATAAGTAATAAAAAGTCATTTCTTAGCTACTTATTTTGTATAAAAACGTCCCTAATTAAATGTTAATCAACGTAAATAGCTGTTTTTATTTAACTTAAGTATAACTTCTCTTCCTCGGCCTGCCGGATCGTCGGCAGCCGCGACGAATTGGAACGACGAAGAGGCGTGACGATTTGGATATCGTTTTGGGGAAGTTATGAATGAGATTGGTCCAGGAAAAAAGAAGATGAATCAAGAATTGGGCAACTAATATATATATATGTACATATTGTTTAATGTGAGGTGGTAAACAAGGATAGAGCTCACCGGATTTTAAAATTTAAGTTGTGTACTTTGTGTTTTTCTTTGCTTTTCTTGAAGATCATAATTCCAACTTTTTTTGCCAATACTGGTGTATTAGTTTAAAAAAAAAACACCTATTTTCTTTGGATATACTTGCTCACGAGGAGAGAGTCCAGTAGACAAATAAAGAATCCTTTACAGGGAAAAATCATGCAGTAATATTTAACGTGCAAAAGAAAATACCGTGGTACCGCAGAGAATTCTGATATTTTAATCATCTTACTCATATCTGCTAGAGATGTGACTAAGTAAAACATTCGATTAAGAAAACTAGACTATCTTAAATAAAATGGCCTAGAGAATGTCAGGACATGCTTATATAGAAGAGTTCCGTACGTGGTACTCAATATTTGTTAAATAACTTTAGCAGTTGTCCAATTTTATTCAAAATATTTTTCCTAATTAATTATTAGTATGTCAGATATTTTACTATCCCCAAATGTAAAGCTTGTTCTAAGAAAAAGTGAGGTAATGAGTCAAATATGTCATTAATTTAATTCTCCCTTTCTTACTTACTGGATCGCCTCAGTAACTCAAAATGAGTCTTGGCCTCCGACAGGATGTTCCACCACTTGTCTCGATCCTGCGCTAAGTCTTACCAGGATATTCCTCCCTTTTCCACTTACCCTTTGTACACAATTATACAATAATCGGATAAATGGTTAGAGCGTGAAAGCGTAACAAACAAACCAATAAATAAACTCAAATATAACATAATTCGCATATGTACGTAAGGTTAGTCGAAAATTACACACCATTTCCAAATAAAATACCATATTCCGTTTAAACAACGTCACAATTTCGACTACGATTTGGGCAATAAATCATCCAAGTAACATCCCTAATGTATTCTCTAAGCTCACAACGCTTCACTCCAGATGCTTGAGAAATATAAATATTTCAGGGTACCCTTCTGAGACGAGTTTTGAGAAGTCAAATATAACGTCATATTTGCCCAAGTATTTGACGTTCTCCTTGTCTTCATTCTTACTCATTTAATTAGAGACAATAGCTTTTGAAACGAGTACATTTGGCAAATATTTGAGCCATATAGTGTTATTTCTAGACGTGCTATCGACGTCAAAAAGTCATATTTTGGGACAAGCGATTGGTCATCGACCAATTGAGTGGCCAAGGTATGACAGGCGTGTCGTCGTAGGAGCAGATCTATGCGATCTCCGGACTGGCGGCTGGCAAGAGTCAGTGCAGGACTGAAACAAGTGGAACGAAATCCTGTTCGAGACCAAAACTCATTTAATGGTTGCTGAGCCATTACAGTATTTTTTTATTTATTGCTGATGGGGCCCGCAATGTGGATGTACTTCGACACAGAATCTTTTCTTCCCTCAGCACAAGGCTTCAAAAATCTAGACGAGCAGTTCTAGGATCGCCTGCAACTTGAAGGAACCTTAGTCTTTTGACATTGGATAGACTACCCCGAAGAGATAGATATTCATTCTAGCCAGCCCATTGCACTCGCACAACAAGTGCCCGATCGTTTCTTTTTCTTCATGGCAGGCCCTGCAAATTGTAATGTTGCTGAAAGACAGTCTAGTAAGTAAATATTTGCTATTGGCGGGGCTCCGGTCAGCTAGACTCTTCAATTTTTGGTATCGGATCGCTGCGTATCTTTTACCTCATATAACATATGGAGTATTCTCAGAAACAGTTTGAACTACCAGCAGCTGAATTTAGTCATGGAATATCACTTCAAAACTTACGATTTCACCAACACCAATTAGATGTCAAAAGATTCCCTACCTTTGCAAAGAATTATTACCCGACTGGCACATTATACGACCTAGCTTCAAAAACGATAGGACTTAGATACCTTCAAGCAAAAATGTATACAGGCTACTCATTTCTCAAAAACTGATCTTCTCTGCTTCTTCTTCTTTCTCGCTCCCCTACTGCTCTGGCTCGTGACCACATATGATTAATCTCCATCGGTTTCGATGAAAGGTGGAGTGAACCGCAAGGTGTAAGCTGCAGCTTGCCGCCTCTTTGATGTCGTGAGACCAACGTTTAGGCGCTCTCCTTTGGGGACGATTGCCATCAATTCTGCCAAGAATAATCAGCTTCTCCAAAAAGTGGTTTGAAGTCCGCATAATATTTCTGAAGAAGCTGAAAGCTCTTTGTCAGAAACTGATAAGTGCACTTAAATTTGGAGTTCGTTATTCGATTCGATAGCAGATGATGGGGTTGTGGGGCAAGTTAAGAGGTCCGACTGCCGTCTGACGTCATTCCTAGAACCCCCACACTCGCAAATATTATTGACATTAATCGGGACGCACTGTTTTACTCTTCTTCCGAAATACGGAGAAGGTCGGATATTTGAAAAACCTATGTTAGAATGGATCAGCTATCTATCACTGGGTAGCGGTAAGAACTGCTCAACCTAGCGATAGACTCTAGTGTCGGCTACTGATTAAGCTATGAACTAGTGCTCTATTTCTCTCTTTAAGTAAAATTCTGTGTTAACCTAATAAATATTAAAGAGATCGAATTCATTAACCTAGTTGCAATGCATTATGCACATCCATTCTAAATGAATTAGGGTAATGGAATAATGGTGTAGTTCAAGTGTGAGTGGTTGGAAGACCGCCAGTAGACGTAGGACCAGCCCATATCTTAATTACTGTAACGAAAGTATTTTTTAAATATATAACAGAGGAGGACGTAGCTTAATCTGTGGCGGGCATTTGAGTCGATCGTTAGGTTAAGCAGTTCTTACCGCGACCGGGTGATGGATGGGTGACCCAGTGTGACTCTAGTTTTCAAATATCTGGCCTCCTCAGTGTTTCGGAAGGCACGTAAAACAGTAAGGTCCTATTAATGTCACTGGATGATATTAGTCGTGAGATTTTAAAACTTTTGGGGTTCCGGGGATGACGTCAAGCGGCAGTCAAATCTATCATCCGGTCGCGAACTGGGTGATATATATCGGACTCCACTTTACTCCGTGTCTACCGATTAATGAGATATTGTGGGGGTTCCGGGGATAACATTAGACGGCATTCGGCTCTTTTACCTCTAACTTTCCCCGCCTCAAATCTTCTTTAATTTAAGCGGCTGAAAATTAGTGGAGAGGTATTTTAAAACCAGGAGACGGAAATATGATAAAAAGATATCTGTCAAAAACATCAGGAACGGGAACGGGAAATGGAACGGGAAAGGAAACAGGAACGGGAGGATGGAGCAAATTGTAAGTAACCCAACGTTCAGGCAGTACAAGGTATGACGTATCTAAATAAATTAACAAGTTTTATATGACAAATGGCTTAAAAAATAAATATAAGATAGATAAATACAGATAAATTAAAGATTACAATATAAGCTTAAAACATTCTACAGATGAGTTTAAGCCCTTTCAAAAGGAAGTTAAGGGTTAGATATTTGAATTTGACGAAACTGAATTTAATACGAAAATGTTAAAATCCCATTTCGATGAAATTTTCACCGCAAGCACTTAATAAAAGTTAAGTCGATTCCAAAACGTTAACTTTTGATAAAACGACTTCTTAAGCTTAAATGAATTTTAAATAGGTACGCCAGAATTGCTTCGTATTTTACAAGTTGTTAATACTCGATAGAGGCGGGCGTTGTTTTGTGATAATCTATGACAAGTAGGACAAACTAAAAAACATTTTATAGAGTACACCCTTTAATTAAGGGGAACCCTTGTAGTTTGTGTAACTCTATTTACTGAGCCTCTGGCATCAGAGAGAAATTTGCATTAATAGTAGTACGTTATTTTCAGATAACAAGATCCATATCTCACACATACACTCACACACCCAGACACACTCACACACTCAGGCACACGCACGCACGCGCACGCACACACACACGCGTGCGCACCATCGCACGCTTATACAGGAAACTTAGTCTTAGTAAAAATCTTATAACAAAAAAACTCTTATAGACGACAAAAAAAAGGAATTAAACTACATAACAGCGGTATTTCTCTCATTTTCATCAAGGCTTTCTAAAGTTCCTCCTAGTTGTCAATTCATCCTGAGTAAAGCTGTAAGCAAAAGCTATGAAAAACGAAACAGATTGTAATATACACCTATTAATAACATGAATATAGAATCCAATATTGACTAGAATTATCATGTGTAGCAATTAATATTAAATTTGATTGCGCCCGAAATCCAGGAGAAATGAATAATAGATATGAGGCTCTTGCTTGAGACGTGACGCGACTCTAAGTGGTTCCGTAGGCAAATAATTTATCACAATCACGCCACTTCACGTGAAGGGAAAGGGGAATTATTTTTCCTACAAATGACTTAGTGAACAGAAACGAATCAGGTTCTTGCGTCAAAACTGATATTGATTTTTAAAAATCGTCCTAATCTATGCATGTATTAAAAAAAGAAAGGTCACTCGAAAACTGCAGGACGTACATAGAATAAAACGAACAGACTCTCGAAAGCTTGCGCAGACGTAGTTACGAGAAACAGCTAGTCATATTATAAACGTGTGGCTTATAAGAATTTATTGCCTAGTACAAAAAATCCACTAATCGACCAACCAGTTCTGGTATCACGTATCACATAATACTCACTCATAAATAAAATATTTAGCAAAAAAAAACGGACTTCAAATTGTCAGAACTGGACCAAATTGAAGAAGGACCACTGTCAAATAAAAAAGAATCGTCAAAAGAAGAGGTTGGTATACTTACTGGGTATTATGACTTTACATATTAACCCTACATCGCAATGCATTAATATTCAAGAGTTAATATTGTTATACCACACTCATCTAATTATTCACCTTAATTAACTCGTTTTGGTGTCGGTGTTTAATTTCGGTGAACGAAGGGGGCTTAACTTTATTTATTTATGTTATTAATTTGTATGCAATAGCTAGATTTAGATTTGCGGAAATTTTAATGCCTGGATCACAAGTCCCATTTGGTAGGCATTTCTCGGGGTCTTTCTTAGGAATTTTTGATTTAAATTCCTAAAAATCGTATCTCATTAATTTAACGCAGCTATTGAAATAAGAATTTATGCTGCAATTATGTGAATTTGCATTTATCATATGTAAAAAATATCGTTTTTTTGCTTTGTATAGAAACAGCGATGGGCGTGCAAGTAAATGCGCAAACCAATTCTAATTCACCGTTTCTCAAGTCTCTAGCAGAACTTTTGAATATTGTCTGTAAAAGGATGTTTCACTTATGGCTGCAACCGGATTGGCTGTTCAAGTTTTTCCCACAATATTCAAGACATCAAAACTGTATTAAAACAATTCATGACTTTACTGATCAGGTAATGGAAGCAGATAGTTAAATGATCATCAAAGATATGTGTGTTATTGGGTATTCCAGATTTTGCTAAGTACTCTTAAGAGATTGACTATTGAAGGTATTTTGCCTGCATTATAACTCTCGTTAATTTTTGATTAAATGTTGTAGGCTCATATGCCAGAGGACTGTAATTTATCTGAATGACAAGTACATACGTCGCTTTTCTGTCCTCCTGAAATCGTGTTGGTAAAATTTTACGATGTTCAGTTGTTAAGATGTGAAAGCATAACGCACAAACTCACATCATCATTTTGATTATGATTGTATAATTGTAAATTTGTTTTATTACCATATAAATTAATAGTTAATTGAAGCATTTTATTGTATTATTTAGGTTATTAAAAACAAACGGATGGAGTTAGAAAATAGAAAACAAATACAAACGGAAGCCGATCTTCATTATGGTGAGTTTGACAACAATACCTTTTTTAGGCTGGTGTCAAAGCAATTAAACAATCTATCTAAAGCGTCCGTATAGTCTTTATTGTACACAAAATAAAAAACAATGATTATACAGTAAATGCAGTGGTAAAATAATACAATCAAGCGGTCTTATCGCTAACTAGCGATCTCTACCAGACAACCTGGTTTGCAAATTGAAAAAAGAAGAAAACGGAGTAGTAGGCAGTGTACAGTAATATTAACTCATTCTTAGTAAGAAATAGGTTATTTAACGTGTACACGAACATTCACACCTACTGCCCGTGTTACCTTCCCTGCCCGACCAGTTCAGATCTTCCGATCTCATCATATAATGATATCCTTCTATTAGTCCTCGTCATGGCGATGGTGAACAATCTTATTTCTTTAAACGTCTCTAAGGTTGCTAATAGATGGTACTTTACTAAATTATATCCTCCTACATATAAATATATATATTAAAATTGAAACATGGAAATAACATAGAAACGTGTCTATTGTAATGTTATTACGTCTTATTACAGATCTAACCGACTATCAAAGGAAATCTTTTCTTGATTTATTAATAAGCCTATCTGGTGGTGAAAGAGGATATACAGATGTGGAACTCAGAGAAGAAATTCTGACACTGACTATAGCTGGTACAGACACATCTGCAGTCTGTATTTGTTTCACCCTAATATTACTATCAAAATATCCAAAAATTCAGCAACAGTTATATGAAGAGTAAGTTTCAGTCTCCAAATAATTATATCACTGTAAAGGGTTACTGGTGAGACTCTTAGAATACTTAAGGAGGATATTCGGTACTCGATTCCGGTTACAATTGTGTAATAAAAATAGGTATTTGATTTTTGACCAAATTTCGTCAAAATTAGATAAAGTGTGGCCTTAAGTTCTGTGGTTAATTTGCTACTCGAATAAGTCAGTTCGTAAATGCATTTCTCAGCGTAAAAAAACAGGTCAGGTATAAAAAAAATTGATGAGGCTGTCAGTCGGAATTAAGTGCGATAAAAATAATAATTCGATTCGTTTGTTAGTTATACTTATTAAAGAAATAAGTGATTCAAATTAATGAAAAGGGTATTTTTGCTTTTCCTAAGCCACAACTAAAGTTTGAAGGGAAAACGGACCATCATCGTGACTCCACGCTAGAATGGCCAAGCGTTCCGTACATAATTCTTTAACTTTCTCTTAATCTCACGTATTAGTTAATTGATATTTATATTTAATGTTAATAACTGATAGAATCAGGCGTTACTTTGCGGAAATCCATGACATGCATGAAAAACTAAACTACTTTGCTTTAATAAGGCTATGTCTATGCTAAATAAATTTAAATTTTTAACGCCATGGTTTCACAGATTCCTTACGTTGCTTAAAGTTCTAATATTTTACAATAATTAAATTTTCTTTAATATTTATATAAAGTTTAAAGTTTACTACAGTTTAGTCATGCTTTCATAAGCAATGTCTACTATGACTTAACCTTATTAATAAATAAATACAATATGGCTGTACACCTGAAATATAAGTTTTATACATTTTTGTAATTAAACTAAAAATTTTATGCGATATAAGCGTAGAGTACCAAGTATATGTATACAGAAAAAGGATAACCTTACAGAGTCGTGTTTCTTTTTTTATTGTTACATTTAAAACAATTTCCATGCCTTGTTAATCTACAAATTTTCTGTCGTGCTCAACGGTTCTATCGAATCGTCTGTCACTTCGAAAATACAAATATATTTATTATAACTTTATTCAAATATTTTAACAGATATGGAATACAGTTTGATACATAATTTAGAACAGAAAAAAGCATTTGAAACGCCACAAAAACGTCAAAAATTGTAATCAACAGCAGAAGAGGAGAGAAAAGTTTTTTTTTTTGAAAAGCAGCTTGGCTGATTGGAAAATGCACATCTAGTGACACAAATCCAATTAAAACTGATTGATTGGTTCCGGGGAAATCGTGATGCCGATCCACTCCATTATTGTGATTCCTCCACGTTTTAAACGCGTAAGCTCTGATGGAATTGAGCTGAAATTATAATTTAACATTTAAATTTGGAATACGTCTGTCAGATTTGTTCTCGCAATTTTAAAAATATTATTGTAGTTAAACGCAATAATTAGCCTTAGTCTTATTTGTTAGATAATTAATTTTAACATTAAAACTAACTATTGAGGAATATAAGGATGTTAAGAGGAGATCGTACTTTAAGCAGTGGCTGGCATTTGAGTCAAAGTCAAAATCGTTTCTTCATATAGCCTTTTTTGTAAGCACTTGTGAACGTCATATGTATATGTTTTTTTTAATCATTTAATAATTTGGTGATCAAATTTACGACTTAAAAGCTATGTTTACAAGGGTACCTCGCTAGTTTAATCAGCGGCCGGCAGACCCATTCTAGGGCTGGTTTTCAAATATCCGATCCCCTCAGTGTTCCGGAAGGCGCGTAAAACAGTGGGTGCCGATTAATGTCACTGAGTGATATTAGTCCTGAGATTGTAGAGATTGTAGGGGTTCCGGGGATGACGTCTGACGTCAGTCGGTAGGCTTAATTCGCCTCAATCTCATCCCCTGCTATTTAAGGGGACTCTGGTAGTAGACCGGGATAAAGCTAGATAGAAGAAGTAATTAATGTTTTAGAGATATAGATATTAGATTTTTCTTATTGTCCTTGTATACTCCACGGGCCGAAGGCCCTTGCCATTGTTATTTTCTTCATTTTAATTTAATTTCATCTTCGTCGTATTAGATGTTAGAGATATAGCCTGAGAATATTCAGCTATATCTCTGCATTATTATTATTATATATAAACACAATACATATATAGGACTATATATGATACACGGATGTCTGTTCCTAAGGTAGACAACTAAATGCCTGTGTTGTAGGTAACAGCCGCCTGTTATACACGATGTGAGCGGCCAGTATCATAATTGAATGCTCTGGAAGTTTCTTAGTCGTCTTTTATAATATTCATAGTAAGAAAGAGACGGCTGTGGCCGCTGGTACTGATACCATCGTCATGTTAACTAGTAGAGGTCATATTTTTATGAATATAACCTTATTTTATATAATAGAAGTAAAAGTAGACGCAGTTATAAAAGCTAAGTGCCGAAATAACCACCTCATATTAATGAATTTATACAGTTGGTTCTCCTGAATCTGGGATAGCCCCAAATGTGTATTAGACCCACACTTGGAATAATAAGGGGTTCAGATTCCTAAGTAAATAGGTCTGAATTTAGAAGGAGCGACTTTTTTATACTAGAGATGGCCGGCTTGTCGAAATTCGCCCTCAAATCTTAAGATTTGCGTACTATATTATGCTTATTTAGAGCTATTATTGTTAATTCTATAAATAGTCGAAAAATAAATTGGTTTGCCACGCTAAGGTCCAATGTCGTTTGCACGTCAATTAGTTACAATGAACAATTATTGCGAATGCTAATAATTTTATAAAATATCCATTATTAATACATTAATTTATTAAAATAAAACCTCACGCACACCAGTGCCTACAGATTTATACACACATGGATACATTTCACTATAAGATTGTGTCAAAGCGTAGTCATGACCTCCGTAAGTATTTTAATTGTCAAATATATCAATCGTTGTATACTCGACCAAGAAACTCCTTTACCATTTTGGATAACAGTTCCTATTTAAAGAAAATTTCCTCTTTCTTGAGAAATTATATGAGAAATTATTCCAAATCCTGGTAAAATTAAAATAGAAACTGCCTTTGTAATAAATTTATATGGGAATAAAAAACAGTGTAGTAATGAAATTTCATGGAACATTAATGCATTATTTTGGTTCTAAGCAGAAAAGGTGTCCATTTTGATCGGTTATGTAGTGAGTAATGTTATTATTATTATTACTTCGTAGTTGGTATAAAAAGTTATGTTTTAATCGTTAATATATAACAAGTTTTATACTTTGACAGGGAGCATAAAAATAGATTTATAGAACAATACAACTTGATAAGATAAGGTAATATAATATATATAAAATAAGGAAAGTTAATTATTTACTTGCACGAAATAATGTACACGGGATTACATTACAGTTATTTTAATAAAAATTTCAGACGTTTCGTCATAATTTTGCATGCGAAGTCATACATACACCATCAATGCATCTCTTGATTATGATAATTAAAGTAATGATTTTAAAAAATTAATACAAATAATTAGTAAAGATGTCAGTATCTGGGACCACGTTAGTGGTCCACCAAGAAAAACCGCGAAGTAACAATCAGGGAAGCGGACACTAACTACTATTTCTCGGAATGTTTCGTAGTATTTTTGAAGCTTCATATAAAATATTGCATGGATGATAAAAAAACATTCTCGAATCCAAAATATCTGTTATGAACAAAAGAATTCTGATTTTGACCAATGTGTCCACTCGTTTATGATTACGCGTTGAGACTTGGACACGTATACAGGCGGCCTGCGGTATTTACAAACCTTTAAGACTCAGATACCTTCTAGTAAATCCTTGGTAGTGTTTGTTATAATTATAATTTAAATTATAAAAGTAGACGTATGACTTACCTTCGCAAAAGTCACACTGTAATCCGTTTTAAATGTCCATCAGTATTGCCACATTGATAATCAAGACATAAGAAGAATTTTATTCACCGGTTGTAATGGCGGCATTAGGAACACATCGCGATATTAGTGTTACTACCACTGATAACAACATGATGAATTTCTATTGGTGATTGTTATGGTGGCTATGATTTAGAAGTAGTTTGTATTTAAACATACAGATTAATATATCCGGGCCTGTTCACTTAGGTCCTTGAGACAAATAAAAATGAAAATACAACATGTTGTGTATTTCTAATGCCGGAGCCAGACATAGCTCAAAGTGTTGGTACAGCTACATAAAAGTCTCCAGCCACACTACATGAGCATTGAAAGGAAGCTATGTCTGGCCCAAGCATTACACTCACAGTACCTAATTATTTCTCATACATAACACGCAACACATCTGCGAATATTTTGATGTTACAGGTATCTATGAGCGTTGGCACTAACGTACTAAAGGCATTTTTCTTATGTCATAAATAAAAGGCTTTAATGTTACAGAAAATTATAAGCAATTGTATAATTAATGTCGTGATCCAAATGCCACCAAGACATCTTCCTTTGGAAAATTCATTTTGATTGATGCTAATTGGAAAAGGAAAGGTATTTCACGATATTAAATTCTACTCAAAAGGTAGCAGAAAATAATTAATAAGATAATCCAGATCCTAATTTCTGCTACCATAATATTAATTAACAAAATAATTTACACGCATAAGGAAAAGTATAACTTTTTTGGCTAAAATGTTTATTGTTTGTAAAGCATTTTTTCCAAATGTTACATTAAAACGTTCACTTTATATGTGACTAGCTCTATTCCGCAACTTCGTACACGTGAGCCACTCCACTTAAGGGTTTTAAAAAAATAGTTTTGGTTATGGATCAATATCATGTTTATAAAAACACCTTCACAAATAATGCATTATTTTAAAACGAATTTGGTTAGCATAAAAAAGGTTATAGTGAGCCAACCTCAAAAGATGGACGGAAAGAGATATGCAAACTTTTATTTAGAACGATTAAAGGAGAACAAATCTGTCGTATATGATTTTCGCGAAACTTTAACCGTTTACGCAGCGCACGCAGCGGAAGTTCTCAAAAGAAAAAAGAAACCCTGATTTTCAAACAATCTTTATTGGTGTTCCAATTCTATTGTAAAAAAATAGATTCAATTTGAGCCTGACTATATTTAGCCTATAGCCTTTATAAATGGGCTATTAACACTGAAATAATTTTTCACATCGTATTTGTAGTTCCTGAGATCAGCGCGTTCAAGCAAACAAAAAAATCTTTTACCTTTATATATTAAAGTATAGATTTTTTTTTTATGTTACAAGGGGGCGAACGAGCAGGCAGCAGGCACCGAAGTGCCTACCGGGGCCCGTGGACATCTGCACGACCAGAAGGCCAGCAGATGCGCTGCCGGCCCTTAATGACGAGTTTAGGCCACCGGGAAGTCTCTACGTTGCAAAAACTGTTAAGATTTTCTGATTTAGAACTCAAATAAAGCCATTAATTTTCGAGTGGACATACATAAATTACAGCATCAAAAAATATTTAGTAACTTTTTGAATGTGCACTTTGTTGGGAATGTTAACTTAAAAGCCACCCGTTTTGGATATTATTGGATGTCCGTTTGGATGTCCCAGACTGAATGGATAATCCGGGAATACGTAACAGTACGGCTATCAGGCACTTGAAAAAAAATGCACAATAAAAAATTCCCGGTGATATCCGAAATATCTTTGAAAAAATAAAGCTTTTTTGACATTACTGTACATTTATGTACATCACATATCACATCATTTTCAAATTCTGTTTGAGCAACTTCATGCCACAGAATAAACGCTATGTTAATTATGTGACCGCCATAAAGAAACACAGTTAAAATATTTCAAGTTTTAACAGTCAATAAATAAAAACAGCTCGGCCATAAATCGGAAGAGCAATAGCTATAAAAATAATGATCCAACAAAAGTTATAAATCTCACGCCTCATGCTTTATTTAAAATCGATATATATATCGTAACAAATATTTTAAATGTGAAAGTAAATCTGTTTGTTACGTTTTCACGCCTAAGCCGCTGAACCGATTTTAATGAAACTCGGTGCAACGATAGACTAGACCTCGGAGAAAAGTGTAGGCTACTTATTGCCGCGAAATTTAAAAATGCAAGGGGTTAATTTGGGGTGAAAAGGGGTTAGTTTGTATGAAAGTCGAAGAAACAACATGGCGGTTTAAAACTAGTAAATGAAGTCAAAGTCAAAGTCAAAAACGTTTATTCATATAGACTTTTTTGTAAGCACTTATGAACGTCATATGTATAATATTAATTACTTTTTTAAATCATTTAATAATTTGATGATAAAATTTACGACTTAAAAGCTAAGTTTACAAGGGTTCCCCGCGTCCTGCACTGAGAACAGCCCGCAACAAACTTAGTCGGGTAATTTTTTGTTATCCCCATTTTCACAATAATTCAATTTTTTGGTAAAAGCAAGCTATTTCTAAGCCTTTTCATCCTTTACTCTAATAGGATTTTTGAATAAGTTTACGTTTTAAAAAATTGTACATACCCGTAGCAACCCCTCCGTGACTTAATTTTAAATGGAATTTTCCTATTTGTTGAGACGTGGGGACAAATGGACAGATTGAGTTTTGCAATAGAAGTTGTGCAGTATTGCCCGCGGCGTTGTGTGCTGACGAAATAATAATTGCTTGGTGCCTACATGGAGGGTACTTGTTATATTGAATTAACATAAATGGAAAGATCTTTAGTATTACCTGATTTATTCCCCTGAAAATATTTCTAATGCTGGAGCCAGATATAGCTTCATTTGATTGATCATTTCGATGATCATGTAGTGTGGCCGGGGACTTTGTGTAACTGTACAAAGTTTTGTAGTACTTTGTCGACTTCAAGGACAAAAATGTACAAACACTTTCAGCTACGTCTAGCTCCGGCATAGGAGTAGGCCAGCTGACTATTTTTCAGGAACTAGTTAATATTATGCCTTGTGTTCAACTAAACCTAAAATATTAATATTTCGGCGAAAAACTTTCACCTGGTTAATTCTGTGTTTTTATAAATCCACATACATTTAAGCGCTATAATGTTCTGAATATCATGGCGTCTTATATGACGTAACGCCGTGCTAAACAAACAAGCTGTTCTTGATTGTGAATGGAGGATACGTTATCAATGACAATTTGTTTGACAAGCAGTGACGTCACGCGCTCAGGTTGCTGTTAAGAGTCACGTGATTTATGTCTTTAATTGAATTGAATTATATTTTCATTATATTTAACAATCTGACATATTTTAGTAATTCCACTTGATTTTCATAATATTTAAATATCTCTCAACTATCCGAAACAAATGTTTAATTTATTTTAGTGGAAACTACCCTATTACTAGCTGTTTCCCGCGGATTAGTCAAAAAAAACCGGACCCAGCGGATGTTAGTCCCTTTTTTTTCTTGGCACTGTTTCTGGCGCACTCAAGACCCTAATACCCTAAGCAATTCCTTAATCTGTTTTTATGACCTATTCGCGCACTTATTATACATAATATATAATTGTGTATAATAGATTTCAGGTAATATACTAAAACATTCCATACACGCTTTCAGACATTACTCCTATCTATCTCTCTGATTAGAGGTAGCGGCAAGCTTGCAGTCCTTTAAGTCTGCACCCCAATTGAGTTGGCGCGTTCGGGTACCAGTACCTCTTTCTCACATAAGATCAGCGTGAAGTGGCGATAATGCTGTCACGTCAAGTGTTGGTATTGTTGTCGCGTTTCGTTCGGTTTGTGAGAGTTCCGGTGGCCTAAAATCATTAACAAGTTTCGACTAACTGGCGATCTCTAGTATATATAAAGGCGAAAGGTTACTTATCACGAAATTTCGAAAACCGTGGTACATACAAAGAAATTTGGCAAGTTTGTAGTTTGTAAATATTGCAAGAAAGGATATTTTGATAGGGCCAGTTTAAGTAAGTCCAAGGTAACTTTACTAATGCTATTTTTCAGCCTGCGACCCAAAGCTCATGCCAAGCTTTCCTCAGCACCGAAATATGAAGGGTCAACAGAAAAGCTCGACGAATCAATTGAATATTCCTCTGTCCAACTTGAACACAGGAGCCAACGACCAAACCAACAACCTACCAGCCATTTCTGATCTCTTGGGGTCATTGGTCAAGAAACGTAGAATTGACTAAATAAACATAACTATTATAGAAAATAATGTGTCTTTAAAATAAGTTTAAAATAAAAATAATTCAAAATTTTTCAATCTTTTATTGAATAAACTGTTCTTCTTCGTTGACTTTAATTTCTTCTTAGCTTGCTATTTTTTTTAATAAATCTTAAATTTTAATCAGAGGAAGCGTCTTCGTCTGCCGATAGCCCCATCGCCAGGCGAAATTTCTGATACTTTTGAAGTGTGAGCGTGTCATTGTTCTTTGCCTTCACTTTATCCTTCTATGAAAAAAGGGATTAGGAAAGTTTTGTTTTTTTAAATAGTAATAATGGAACCATATTGCACACTTAGTCATAAACTGAACTAACTCAAAAAAGCTGTTTGGGAAACCGCAAAAAACGTTTTGTCATTTATAATTTATTCTGCTTATAATTCGATAAAAACGGTATTATTGCAACAAATTGTGTATTATAATAATAGTTAACGAAGCAATTAATGATAATATTAAAATGTTATTTAAATGATATTTTATTGTTTCTTTGTCTTTTAAACTGAAAATTTATTTTAGTTAAAAAACAAAAATAGCAGTATCTCACTGTTGGATCATAGATGGAGATATCGAAATAATTCTTAGATTGGCCGATAAGCACGTTGAAACGAAGCTACCTATAATACCTATAATGATAATTAACTCACTTTAGACTTAAAACGTAATCGGTCAGTTTATGACTAACCGTGCGATATGTTATACATAACACGATTTTTCCAAAAGATTATAATTTATAACTATATTTCACAACGGTAGTATAAAAAAGTTAATGCAAAGAATAAACTACTTAGTGTCCCCAGACACAGAAAAAAAAAACAGAATCTCATGTTTGTATTTTTTTACTTTTTTCTACACTCGAATTCAAGGCTTTTTACAAATATGAAATTGATAGCGAAATGGAAGTAATATATTTAATTAATACCGATTAATTTTAAGTGTGTAATATTTTAAAAAATAATTGTTTTGGCTTTTATTCATAAAAAAATGTAAAATATTTAGTACCAGATAATTTTTTGTCAAAAGAGTAAAGTGGTAGTAGAATCAATATTTTTAGATGCAGTTCAAATCTACTCTTATACCAAAATTTGATCTGCCTGTGTGGGCTTTGTGCTAATGTACCTTTGCTTAATTTAAATAAAAACTCATAAAAACCAAAGGAAATTTATTTTTATCCATAAATGAATGTCAACTTATCGTATCTATCTTTCCCCTTTCGTACATTTATTACATTTTTACAGAATTGCGCATTATTATATTTGAACTACATGTTCTTTTCTTAATTTAATACTAAGTATTAAAAAACAGCTCTTAGGTTGGCTCGTCTAATTAGGTATTAGTTGCTTAGATTTTGCCATACTTACTATTTCTCTTTCCTGCTTTTCTAAACTTTTTAAAGTTCGAATGCATTGTGAACATAAAATGATATCTTCCATGTGATTTACTGTTTTCTTCCGATGGTGATGCTTTAAACTATAATATGTGAAAGGGTTACAAAATTAACAGGCGCCCGGCTTAATAATAACTTATAGAAACTAAGATGTAATTATATAAAAATAACCATAATGCGGCTCATAGAACGACACGTGTACGACTAAAATGCTTAAAGCATTTCTCTATTTATAATCGCGGTCTCGTGGAAAGTGATTTATTTTTTTCTGCTACTAAAGATACATATGAAAGATGAAAGCAATAATTACAATTTAAAAAAAAAAAACGACTTTAAATTGACATAACTGGACCAATTTGGGATGGGATCACACGGGAAGTACCAGCTTTCAAATAAAAAAAAGAATCATCAAAATCGGTTTAACCAGTCGAAACTTCTAAAGAAACAAACAAAAAAGAAAAAATATAAAATTGAATTGAGAATCTCTTTCATTTTTGAAGTCTGTTGAAAATTGAACAAAAACTTACAGTTTTCCGCAATAATCACACTGAAGTTTGTCTGTACGATGAGATATGATGTGCCATCCCAATCTGAAATGTATGCACGTGCATAACTTCCGAACGACTGCATCAAATTGGATAATTTCTTATTTGTTATGTGCGTAATTGTTTGGACAAAGTTTGTATAATAAAAAGGAATGGCAAAGTGAAAGCGGAAAGGAAATGGAACGGAAACGGAACGAGAACGGGGACGGGGACGGGAACGGGAACTGTAAGTAACCCACAGTTCGGGCAGGACAACGTCTACCTTGTCCTCTAGTTTTACATAATAAGTATTTTGAAGTAACGATCAATTTTTACAAAACTTTCTACTCTTCCTTTCTTTCTTTCTTTTAAGCCTTCCATGAAATAAGGGGAATGAAACAAAACAAAGCGAATTTAAAACGGTTCAGTGATTTTCGAATTTTAGCGAGACTAACGAACAACGGATTGATTTATGCCGGAGCCAGACATAGCTTCATTTGAATGATCATGTAGTGAGGCCGGGCACTTTGTGTGCCTGCGCAAAGTTTTGTAGAACCTTGTAGCCATGAAGGAGGAAAATGTACAAACACTTTAAGTTAAGTCTGGCTCCGGCATTATATGTATATATAAAAGATAACATTAGCGATGAGCTTGTGAGAGTTTGGCCAAAATTGTATCAAAAATTAGGATTTCTCGCAAAAATATTTGATTTCTGAATTTCACGCGCAGACGATGTCACATTACGTATGCACATATATTACAAAGGAAAAATATTACGAGTGTCGATGCTGGCTGTATAAAATATGAACAAGCCCTTATAAGGGGAAAGTACTCATAACCTTTAGTGAGTTAAGGTGGACTTTAAATATATTTATTTTTATTACCCTTTTGTACTTGATTCAAGTTTTATAAATAAACCTTTGTCTCAATATAATTATTAAAAAAAAATACAACATACATGCTATATACATTGTATCAATATATTACAATATGGCAAAATTAATAGGTTTATCGCATATTGTGTAAAAATTTATTAATGGCTTTTAATTGAAAGTGTATCAATTAAAAATTTTATTAATTGAATTAATAATTATTCATCATTAAACCACTTTATAGTAATTTAACAACTACTTCTAATGAAAGAATTAGTTAATATATAAAATAAATATGTCAAATTTAAATTATTGATTTATCAATATTCTTTTATTCCTCAAATAATACCTCTTAATTGAATATTATCTTTTTTATTGTTATTATTATTTTTATTTTATTTAATATTAGAAACTATTATATTTTTAATTATAACTCAAAAATTATTAATAAAAAAAACAAATTAACAATTAAAATAATGACATTTATAAGTGCTTAATAGTTTATAAAGAAATATTTAAAGTATGCCCTTTTCGTTAAAATTAAGCGTAAAACTATTTCTTTTTTTAAACGTAAAACTTACTTTGCTGATTCTGCGCTGCTTCATTCGTTATTTTTTATTCTATAGGGAACATCACATTATTTCTGAATTATAAGTATATACAGTGCGTTCAGTCTAAAAATGTATGCCCCTTCAAACCGCTAAACCGTTGCCGCGATTAGTCAATCAAAGTCAACCACGCGCTGCAAGGTTAACTAACCCTGCAGTGCGTGTTTAGTTTGAGTTTAAAATAAGATTACTACACACACATAAGCAAGCGTTGCAATTGAAGCATTCACTTTTAGACTGAACGCACTCTACTCATATAACGTATATCCCAGACAACGTGTATGCAAAACTAGTTGTTTACCACGACTTAATCCGCGTAAAATGAAATGATGTCCTTAATCTGGCCCTATCGAAAAATCCGTTGTTAGCGGATGTCTACTAATTATATACTATTTCCCTGCCAAAATTTATCTTTGTTCGTCTCGCGGTTATCGAGATTTCTTGTTGGGTGACCTTTCAGTTTTATAGTAGATAGATTGATTGTAAGCATCGATTAAGAGCAATTAAAGCATAACAAACAAACAGACATACACAATAATAGTTCGAATATTAAGGATTAATTTAAATTTGTATATAAGATAATCCAGTTTCAGGAATGTCGTTTTAATAAAACTAAAAACTCGAATGGCGTATCTCTCACTTTTTGCTTCTTTACACAGATGAAGTAAAATATGAGGATGTAAATAAAACAGCTTTATTAATTTAAAATCTACAATACTTGGAATTTGAAACTTCAACTATCCTTTTTTATCTTCCATTATTAAAATTACGTAAAAAAATTTTTTTGGGTTATACGCGGTAAAGGTAGGAGCAAGGGGTATACCAGCAAAAACTCTGTACAACCTACTAAAAGACCTCGGCTTGTCAAGAACTATCATAATTTCATTACTAGAAAGGACATCTAAAGCCGCACGAGTAGGATCATACCAGATTTGGCTAGGCAGGGGAGGTAACACTGGCAGTGAAGGTGATTACCAAACTGAGGGTGCCTGAAATAAGGACTGGAAATGAAATTGACGCTACGGAAAAAGACGCACGTGAGTAAAATCTTTTACTGGCTCTTATTATTCAGCAATACGAAACTATAAATTGAATGGAACTGTTGCTTGCTTTACAGGAAATCTCATGTCGAATGAGTCTTTAGTGATTTTTCTACTATCAAGACGAACGTTTAATGAAATGGCTTAGAGCGAATCAAGGTACCTTTATATAGAAGGGTTCCGTATCTGATACGCCATAAACATATTTGTTAAATAGCTTTAAAAGTTATTGTCCGATTTATTTCAAAACAATTTTCCTAATGAGTTTATAGATTGTTCTATCGACATGAAAAATTTCATGTCTCTACGTCTAATAGTTTAGAAATCCTAGGGGAAAAATCATTTTACGGGCAGACAGACGGACGGTCAGTCGGACGAACGGATGGACGTACAGAGCGTAACTATAAGAGTTCCTTGCAGTATTACGGAACTCTAAAAATGACCGTAATTATACACAAAACAGCTTATAGTTCTAAAACAGTTAAAATAAATAAATATAAAACGCTGATGCACATAGAATTATATTATTTACAGAAAATCCAATAGCTGCTATTCGTAAAGGTAAAACCGAGAGAGAAGCAACCATCACCTTCAAACCTGACCTAGCAGAACAGAAAAGGCTTGCCGAAATATACTTGGTATTAAACATTTTGCAAGATTCTTTAAATATAAGCAGTTATTATTATGAAAATAGTATCTTTATTCCCTGGTAAATTCATAATAATCAATTTATTTATATAAAATAAAAAGTATTTATAGTCGTTATACGGAGGATATATTTTACTTGATAACGCTGAACGCTCAGGAAGAACGTGACACTTTTTCGTGCGTGTAGAATACGTTCATTTGTTTATAAGACGTTCTCACGTCAAAAACAATAATCTTAAGATTAATTTTGCTCCATCACTCATATAAAGAACGCAAAAATAGAAAATAAATTGCTCTGCCAAAAGTCTCAGCTTTTTTTATCACACTGTCAATTAACTATTTTCAGCAAAAAACCGATAAATCTAGCGATTCCTTTGACTCCTTCGTCGGCTACGACAGCAAGGAAACAGGAGACGAAAAGTACGGAGTTTTAGGACAATTCGTTGTACAGTATGACGTGGATCAACCCAAGTCTGGAGAGATTTTGGTACGTTCATTCTTCATATTATTTACTAGATAAGACTGTCCCTCATTGACTAGCAGGAAGGAAAATATATTATGATTTTAAGGAAACGTAATACTGCAATATGATTCCAAGGAAATAATTGGATGCAATGTAATCATGACAAGGCAGGTATTACGATGCACCCTATATTTTGAACCAGTCTCTTCCCTAAGAGTCCCAACATCCAGCTTTTGTGGGATCACATTTACTTTGAAGGAATCATAGTAATTTAACTGTGATAAGGTAACAACACTAAAGGACAAACTAATTTATATTTAAATTAGTTTATAATAACATAAAGGAAGTAACAATATTATGTTATAAGCGGAAATTCTCACCATAGTGGATTTAAAGTTCTTAAAACGAGACCAACTCGCATTTCAAGGAAAATATGACGTTGTAGATTTCTGTATTACTAACTACTATTTCTGTATTTCTGTATTACATATAAATAGATATATAAATATATATGGGACTATATGACATGCAGACGTCTTTACCTAAGGTAGACAAATTAATGCCTGTTTGTACAACAGGGGAACAGACACCTGTTATACGTGTACATAAATATATTTTTTTGTAGAAATATATAAATACACCCAGACTCGAGGCGGGAATCGAACCAACGACCCCCGGAGAGTCAGGCCACTGCGCCGACGGGCCAGTCAAATTAATTCTTTAAACACATTTAATGCTTCAGTCAATTTTTAAACATTTTCGATGCTACAATATAGAAGTATCGACTCTATTGCTACAATATAGAAGTGTCGGCCCTAGTATCGCCCTATATCCAGACATAAAACGTTTTTCTAATAAGTTCCTCTTTAAAAACATTTTATTACAAAACAAAGGGTAGACGAGCAAAACCCGATTATTCAAGACTACTAACACAAATGGATGACTCCACTAAAAGAAGACTCGTAGATTCGCTGCTAGAGTTTGAATAGTTAGTTTACTCTTTTTAGAAGGCATATGACTTAACAGTTCGGATTTGACAAATGTAATTAAAGTAATTTAGGCCATTGAAATAATAGGCATGATAGACTATCTATAAATTATAAAAAAAATATTTTTTTAGGTAAACGTATCTTATAGAATTAAACTATATCTAACAATTTCAAAAATTGTTGTGCATCTTACACTAAAATATATTAAAAAAAAAGAAACATCGTAAGGGTATTGTCTACCGGTCGTGTCGTCGACGTTTTCGAATCTGAAACAAAAGGTACAGTCACTGTGTACACACGGTGATCGATAGGCGGTTTGTGGGTTCGCAGTTCCTTGCTCTAATTGCAATCGTCGACACTGGCGACCCATTTTGGGCGAGCGAATTGCACCGATGTGTGCGTGGCGTGCGCGAGTAACCGCGGTGCGACAGTGTGAGTGCGTGATAAGAGGTCGAGTGATAACCCGGCCGAGGCCATCGCAGACTTGGAAACTACACTACACGCTTTCAATTTGGAGACTTAACACCGCGGAAGAAGGCGTAGTTTCGGCCGAACGGGGCAGGCGGTCGTCAAGTGCACATTACGCGTGGGTAACGCTCCTCGGGCGCGTATTTTTAACTCGTTCGGTGGCATGTGTCGAGACATTAATGAGTATTTGCTCGGGAACGAGTGTGTCAAAACACATGTGGCGCGGACCGACCACGTGGGCGCGCCACGTCGCCGCAGCGCCACCGCCTCACCAGCGGCCGGCCGAACGAACTAACGCGTTTGGTACACTTACAGTATATGTCCTATATGTGTTGCCTCTATAGCTCAGCGGTAAGGATAGACTTAAATCCGTGTTAAAGGTACTCTGTACAATTCTCATCCTCGCTGAGCTCATCATTGTACCCATTTTAAAAACTAGCTGTTTAAATCGTAACTAGGAAGGAAACAAGAAAATATAACGAACGTAAAACTCTTGCTATTAAAAAGAACAAGCTATTTTGTTATTTCTAAAAACCCTCTTCCTTTATTCCGACTACCCAAGCGTTAATCCGTAGTCTAACAACGTAGCCGTATTAAACTTTTAAATTTTTTCCAAGATTCAACTTCAAGTATGCTGTGGTACGCGCTATCTATCCCTCCGGGTACATATATTATATATGATAATATACAGTACTATCGACGTGTCGCTTTAAAAAAACTCATTATTATCCCTCGTACTTTAAACTTGTAAGTTGGTTTAGTTTTTATTTTGATAATTAAATTTAAGCATAAAATAATGATAACTATATGGAAAGACGTTATGCTAGTTCAAAAATGTAATTGTTATAGGTATAATTTTTTCAAGTTTATTTAGTAATTAATTCATATTATTGTTATGCTTTCATAGGCAGTGTTACAAAGGTTATCTGTCACAGATTACTTACAACACGAGTACATTCTCGGCGTTTATCTATTGACTGAGCCAACAAACATTCTGCCTATCGTTGGTACACAACGACACTCATCATATTGTAAGTACACATATATTTAGGATGGGCTTCAAGCCATAAACTTTGGTCGCGTAACGTATTTATTTGTTTAATGATCAATTAATTATATTTTACTTGTAAATTTTGTCGACGAGTAGAATAATTATAAAAAGAAATTTGATCTGAACGCAGAGCAAATTATGAGGATACTGTTTTGTTATTAAAGTTTTGATAAGGTTTTATTCATTTAAGATGCCACCACTTTTAGAACTATTTTTAGTTTCGTACAAATTATATTTTGTATGTTTGTGGATAATACAAAGCAATTTATGCGTTTCTGATTTAGACACGGAGTCCGTAGTCCTTCAAATTCAAATAATTGTAAATGAAATAAAAATTGTCAGTCAGTTACGTTGATTGCGTACTATTTGCCTTTTTATGTCACGTAGCCTAATTAGCCGCACATTTGGGTAAAGGCACTTCGATCTTTCCACCATTTAAGATAAAGATCGTCTTCAAGCCAGTATGGTAAAAATGCGTCCTCGTCTTCACCCCAATTCGTCTAAAGCCGACGCTAGACATGGCTCAAAGTGTTGGTACATTTTTGTCCTTGAAGACTACAAAGTACTACAAACTTTGCGCAGCTACACAAAGTCCCCGGCCCCGCTACATGATCATTGAAATGATTATTCTAACGAAACTATGTCTGGCGCCGGCATAATAAAGATAATATGGTAAAGCTGATAGTTATAGCACGAAGGCAGCCCTACCATATGATCGCTTTCTAGCCGTTAATTAAACAGCACTCAAACAAATGAAGCTCACGCCCTGCGCCAACGCCTGCTCCTGCCAAAACGCGTGATGTATGGATGCGGAGCTCACGCACGGGCCCACGTGCGTGTGGCTGTTATACTTAATACCATATTAAAATAAAATAACAATTAATGACGTAACTTAACCAGAATAAGTGACTAGAATTATGATGAGTATTTTTTCACTATTTGAATCATTTAACTTTGAAGCTATGAGAGGGTCGTAGCTTGTGGGTGATAAATGGTGGAAGATGGTCCCTTATTTAGGAACAATTCTTGTTAATTGAATTTGAGGGGGATTTGCAGTAGACAATGCAACATTAACACGATTGAAACTACTTTTGTTTTTTTTTTTTTTTTAATTTATAAACCTCGCAAAGGAGTCATGGATACTAAGTCGACATTGTATTAGTTAAAAAAAAACTGTTAATTGCCAGCCTGTTAATTGAATGGCTGATTAAGCAATCATCAAAAATGGTAGCCATATATGGTAGATTATAGCCATGACATTGTTTTAATATTGTACCATCCCTTACCATCTACAAACTTGCAAATAAATAAAATTTGAATATAAATTAAAATAATATAATACAGTGGTTAAGTACTCTAAAATATTCTAATTTTCCGCGCAACTTCGCTTAATTTTTCCTTTCAGAAGAACCTTCTCCTGACAATAGCAAACACAACAACAACTAAAAAAGAATAAGCGAAATCGGTCCAGCCGTTCTCGCATGAAATTGGGATTCATTTTTATATTTATAGATTAGCCTTGTTTGCATACTGAATAAATAGGTCTTTAAAGAGTGTGATTTTTGGCTTAATTATAGTATATATAGGGAAAGATTATATTTTTATAAAATATCCATACACATGCACACCAATGCCAAACGATTTATACACATATGTATACACTTTACTATAAGGTGGAGTCAACGCGAAGTCATGACGACCGTGTGTATATTAATTGTCAAATATAACAGTACCGTTGTACAAGGAATTAAAATTTTGACTAAAAAGATAGAAATCTAAAGATTTTTAGCCTAATTTTGTCCAGCTGGTGACCTTTATTTTTTTTAAATATGCTTCAAATTGTCTTTACTGCAGTTGAGCTTTTTAAAAAGCTTGTGCTAGGAGTATGTGTTAATTGCGAGTAGCTTCTAAGATTTGGTTAATAAAAATATAAGGCAGGTTTAAAATGTATTCTCAGTACTCAAAAAATATCTTATTATACATACTGTTCCGATCAAGCATCGTAACAAGAAATTCCGTAGACCGTAGCGATTTTTCCCTTTCCGGATAATCTAAAGTGAATGTGTAGGCAACCGGCCGGGATCGAAGCGGGCACCAGGACTACAGATTTAACCTTATCGATCTCCTATATAAATAAGCCATCAGAGTTCAACTCGCTTCCCTCAGACTATATAAATAATGTAGAAACACGCTCGCACCCTTTTTTTGTATACACACAGAATTCCTGAGATCCCCACACCTCCGAAAAGGCCTGCGAGAAAAATACGGGAACGGAATAAATAAGGAGGCACAAAACAATACATTATGCCAGCCGTACGTGGGCCCCCGTTAGGCCAATTAGAGGTATTCCTTATTTATATGTTTTGCCAAACCTGTATAAGAAACTTTACATCGCTAACTCCACGTCTAGCGAGAGTATTAGGGTGTACTTTTGCCGCTAACTCTCTGTGTACTTTTTGCTTCTATTTCTCTGTCTGGTTTTGCTTTTCACAGGTGAAGTTTCAAGTAGACTGTATGGTCCGAGAGCTCTGGGTTGTAAGACATAACTTACTTTATCTAAAATGAAACCTTAGGTTCTGAGTAGAGTCCCATGTATTCATATACTTGCATACTTCTAAAGTTGTAACTATGACCCATAGTCGAGTACCAGAAGAGAAAGGTGACTTAAAATAAGAACCGCTTAACATACTTTTAAATGGCTGCGTTTTATATAAAATGGGTGATGAAATGAGAAAAATGAGTGGCTGAAATGTATGCACATACATAACTTCCGAACGACTGCACCAAATTGGATAATTTCTTATTTCTTGTGTTCGTCATTGTTAGGACAAGATTTGTACGTTAAAAAAGGAATGGCAAAGCGAAAGCGAAAAGGAAATGAAAGGGAAACGGAACGGAGACGGGAACGTGGAATAGGAAATGAAAGGGAAACGGAACGGAGATGGGAACGTGAAATAATGTTATAGGATAATAGAATGTAGTAAATAGTAAGTAGTCCAACATTCGGGCAGGACATCGTCTGCCAGGTCCGCTAGTTTTAAATAATAATACATTCGAAGTTCTCTAAGTTAAATGACCAATTTCAATAGGAATTTCCACTAAAAATACAAAATGGAATTATACAAAAATTGTCAGTGTAGCATTTGTGTCAGTGTGGCACCGGAGCACATCGATTTTTATATTCATCTCTCCCCATTCTATCGCGCAGATTGGTATCTCTACAAAATGCAACATAGCTCCGAGTCGAGGCACGTCAATTTAAAAATGATGCACGGATTATTTCCGAGTTTCCACTGTACGTATTTGTTAGAATTTTACACACAACATGAAACATTATTATGGAGGATCTTCTTCTTCTTCCTAGCGTTATCCCGGTTAAATACCCCCTTTGACCTCTTCGCGTGGAGTGTAGTTTTTATTCTAAGCGAAAAAGATTTTTAGGTACCTGTACCTTTATTGGGGTTTT
>JANCMC010043189.1:0-30740 GCA_024363005.1 Charaxes varanes | reverse complement strand
CCTCCAACTGATTACTATTCTAATACGAATAGTCTGTATGTTACTACTGCTACTACTAATCTGAATAGTATTACTAAAATATACATAATATACCAAATATATAAATATATATTTGGTATACTGTTCAACCAAAAAATGTCTTCTCTATGTGACCGACCGAAAAGAAAATTACCTCTATCTTTCCCTCGCTGTCACAATCTTGTCTTAAATACATATAAAAATAAATCGCAAGATGTGTTGGTAAGCGCATAACTCAACAACGCCTGAACCAATTTTACCATTTTCTTTTTAAGTGTCCGTTGAAGTCCTAGGATGGTTTTTACGGAGAGAAAAATTCGAATAAGTGCCGGTAAAACCCTAAAAACTACCCTGTTTCCCATAGAAACATTTTCTAACGAAAATGTAGTGTCAACTGTATTGCTATTCAATAAATTTCATATAAAATTACAAGCACTCACTGTTGTCTAAGCAATGTAGGTGTGTTCCTAATGTCAAAGAGTCGATTTGCACTTTATTACCGCTGCACAAAGAAGAAACGATTCGTAGTCATTCGTTACACATCTAATAATACGGGAACGGGAACGGGGATGATATAGGGTATAGAAGTAGTAGGTATAGAAGTAAATAATAAGTAGCCAAAAGTTCGGGCAGGACGTCGTCTGCCGGGTCCCCTAGTATCTTATATTGCCAGAGGTAAATATACTGTTGATTTGTTATAAAAGGTGTAAAGAACCGAAAGAACTTATATAAAATCTTAATTTAAAGAAGTCTAAAATCTGTATATAAGTTGCACATGTGTCATTTATTTTGCTTAGAAACATTTGATAACTATTGTGGATAGGCACACTAAGGTGGAAGGATTTCGACGAGGAGTGTGATAGGCGAGAGCGGAGCGGCAGTTGTTCGGAAGGTGTATATATAGCGATCTATGAAGAAACTTCGCTAGCGTGAGTTAGATCTTATATGTTACAGGACAGCGTTTGTATCGCGTTCGTCGACCTGTCCGTACAGCGCCATCTAGTTTTGCTTTGGTGCACCTTTCCACTTGACGTCATCGCCATCTCGGCATGTAGCGGCGGCTACACTATATAGAAGTTTAGACAGAATTAACTACGCATGAGAAAACTACTTAGCAGAGCCAAAAACTTTATACATTGGCTTCATTAGCAAATTTCGCAATTTAAGCCATATTAACTTTAAAGTTTCGGAAAAGCAAATAAGAAAGCTCGATTGGCAGCGGTCGGGTGGCACACAAAGCTCTGCTCCCCTAATACTGCAATTAGAAAGCGAAGAGCGTCTAAAAGAATTTGTCTTTGCCAATGAGGGCAACGAATTATTTGTACAACGATACTTCTTTGACTTGAGTGGAATTACTTGCTATTTTGCACATTACGTTTTAAAGCTCTTAGCAGTGATACGTCTAAACAGGACATGATCAACTTTACTGTATGAAAATACTGAAGGTCACTTTCGATACTATCTCCATTATTTAGGCCTTGTGTTTAGAATACGCTACAAAACAAATCCCCAATCTCCCGTTCTTCCATCATCCATCCATCCGGCGTAACCTGGCAAAAAGCACAACAGTTTCAGCCACTTCTGAAGTCTTGCTTTTTCTTTGAGGACATCTTCAGACCGACAGAAAGAAGTAATATAAATATAATGTGGAACCCTAAAAAGTCTCAAATAAAAGTAGTTTTCGTAACAAATAACGAAGTCACTAATGGCCCAGTATCCATTGCCAGAAACACAATTAACTTAAAAAAGCTATCCCGCTCTCACTCGGTAGTGTTACAATTTATTCTTGGCACAAGCGATTCTATCCCAAATTACACCTACTTTCGGATGAGTTTCCTATGAAATCATGCTGAGAGTAAATCAAAAAACGTTAGGATGCGGTCGCATTAGGAGCGGAAATTAAATTATAGTTTTTATCAAAACGACTCAAATCACGTTTTTGTATTGGGCGTGACTGGAGAGCTCACCGCGTGATGTGCCAGTTAATGACGCTTCTTGTAGTATTGTCTTGAAAAAAGAACCTCGTAAATTTCTCATAGGAGTTGTTCGAATCGAACGAACTTAACTTATAGGTTATTTGAAGTTAAAAAATTATACGTCTATATATATATATATCTTATAGTCTGCATTAAAAACTGAGGTAGGCCTAATAAATATAACCTCTCTAGTTAAATTTGTTTAAACAATGAGTGAGACAACCAGAGTTTAAAAAGGATATTTATTTGATCATATTGTTCGCAAGGAAGTTTATATAATTATAATTAATAATATTGTGCGGTCAGTATAAGACTTTGAAACAATAACCTTAGCCGAAAATACCGGGAACTAGGTCGGCCCACAAAGAGGCTTGTTTATGAATTCCGTGCATAACAGTGCTTGAAATCGTTATCGAATATTTATTATAATAGCAGATTTTCAAGCCAAGAAATCAAGATAGTAAGTCTTGATTTCTTGCCAAGAGCTGCTAACTAAAGAATAACTAGATAAACGCTCGACAACTTTTCTGGCTTGATGGTACGTAAAAAATTCAGTTTCGGGTTCGATTTCTGGCTGGGACAAATAAGGAATATAAACTGGAATATATGACGTATAGAACAGGCAAGTGCGAGTCAGACTCACGCACTCAGGGTTCCGAACCTTCAATAAACCAACACACCTTATACTTTACCAGGTTATGTTAAGATTGATACTTTTCATAAGATTTCTTTTAAATTGACAAAGTCACCTCCATGCTTTCGTCATGAATTAACATATTTACGGTATTCGGATTTTTTTCCTATTCTTGTACTTCTTGACAAATTTCATGACCCTAGTTCAACGAGTAGTACCCTTCAGGTTTTGGAAATGGGATAAAAGTGACCACATCAATTGATTGTCTATAAATAGGATATTAGCTTTTATAAATAGGATATTATTATAAATAGAAATATATAGGGAATGTTTCCCAGCTATAAGGATATTAATTCCAACTTTATATCTCTACGCGTTCCTGAGAAAAAGGGTTTTGACGGACATAGAGACGTACAACGAAGCGATCCTATAAGAATCCCTTTTTTCCTTTGGTGGCACGGTCCTAATAATAATTTTAAAGTTTGCACAGTCAATGATAGATTAATACCTTATAACACAGTCGGTAAAACCAGAGTGCTTTAGTACGATTCCATTATTGGTTGTTTTATAAATTAGGGCAAAACAGAGTTAAAAAAAGATATAGATAAGTGAAAAATTTTTGCACAATTTGCACATATTCCTGTTATTGGTCACACATGCGATGAATTAAAGATTGTAATGCTTTTCTTTTTCGGAAAATGGTAACAATGTATACCGTATGCCGTATCAAAGTACGGCGAGTAAGTTCCTTAGTACATTTTTGCGTAGATAGAATTAAAATCGAAAAAAATTTTACGTAGGTTAAGATGTACATATATGTAACATTGAATTTTATCTTTGCCAACAGAGATATGCGAAGACCCCGAGTTCCCCCGGCCTTACATGATGAAGAGACCAGATCCACACGAAAGCTTCTACGCGGCTACTGACATCATTCATCACGTAAGTCTTTGCTTTTACTAGCTGTAGCTGTGACTACATTTACTCATAACAGTGATAGATGGTTGTAAAAATGACGTTTAAATATAGTTTTAGATACAGTATAAATTAATAAAACATATATCTTAAATTAATATAAGCTTTAAAATCTAGAAATGAAAATAAAAAAAATTGTAGCCAGTCTTCAATCTTACTACAACTACATCAGGATCGATATCAATTATATTATCAGTGTGAACATATGAATTTATCACCATTCATCATGTTATTGACATGATGAGTGATGAGATTTAGATATAGAAATAATATTTACAACATAATTATTAAACCCACCTTGATGCTACATATATAGTTCGTAACCATATACAATAGAAACTCCGTAAGTCGAACTCGAAGAGAGACACCAAAAAATTCAAGTTATTAAACTTTTCGACTTTAGCGGATTTTAAGCAGATTCGTTCTATATATTTATACATATAGAGAGATAAAATAAATAAGAATTCTATTTACAGAAGTGACAAACAAATTATTTATTAAAAATTAAAAACTATTTATTAAAAATTATACACCTGATACCAAGCGAGCAAGCACATGTTAAAGTATTTGTGTTGCGTGTTCGTGATAATCCTATTTATTGTATACTTCTAAATTTGTTTCTAATAAACAATTGTGTACTTACACGGTCGGCATTTTTTTAAAGTCGGTAACTTACTTTTCTTTGAACTATAGGGGTAATAAGTTTCAAATAAACGAGTTGTAAAGGTTGTATAATAAATCATTACTATGTTCGAGATACAGAGATCAAATTTAATTTTTCGAGTTATGGCGGGAATATCTGTACCAAAATGATTTGGAAGGACTGATTATTTCGACTAATAGGGTTGAGATTTTGAGCTTCGGAGATTTGGCTTGAATAGAAGGGAACACAATTTTTTTTCGAATTTGAGAAGTTCTCGACTTATCGAGGTTCAACTTAAAGAGGTTCTACTGTAATATTAAATTGTCTATCTGGTCTATGTATCAAGTTAGTTATATTAGTCATTTTTTTAATAACTGATAGGATCAGGCGTTACTTTGCGGAAATCCATGACATGCATGAAAAACTAAACTACTTTGCTTTAATCCACGAATGAATACGAGGGAAAATCGGTATAATGCTGCAACCCGAAAGCTACACCACCGAATCCGCCACCAAAGCACAGCCGCGACAACAACACCATCACTAGACGTGATAGCATTGCCGCCACTTCACGCCGATCTCATGTGAGAAAGAGGTACTGATACCCGGACGCGCCGACCCAATTCGGCTACAAGCGTGGCGCTATCTCTAATTAGAACGATAGGAGTAAGGGAAAGGAATGGAGAAAAAGGATATAAAGGTAGATGGGGAGGAGAGAAAGGATGTTGCACTATTATTATATTACTAAAATTAGTCTTATGTACCTGTAATTCGGGGTTGTGAGCCAATTCATACGTTGCAAAAGACAGCATGCTCCCAGAAGTATCAAATCCACCAGACAAAAAAATAACTGCTTGGGCAATAATAATGTCTTCTGTGTATTTAAGATCTAAAATTAGAAAAAAACATTAATGCTTCTATACAATTTAATTCCATGTGACAGTTTTTTCAGTATTGCTGCAAATTCGTTATGCTATGGACATGTTATTTAATGAATGCATATAATATAGCATTAAAAAATGAACCTTAAGCAAATTGTACTTGGTCATATTTACCGTTGTTATTTTTTTCCTTACTAATTTTTAGTAATGCGTCAAGTAAATCTTTAGAGTGGGCACTGTTTGGATTCATGGCTTGCCGCTGTTTGGTGGCAGTCCTAAATACTTTTCTAAAGAAATCAGTTGACGATTTTGGGAACATTTTAATCCTGAAATATAACAAATCAAGTAACTACCAAAAAAACTAAACGGCCAAAAAAAATTTTTCTTACAAATGCAAGATATTTATGGAAATATCTAATCAATTCTTGCAAGACAACTTTAACAACGGTTTCCTTGTTGTTATTTTTTGTTTTTTAATTAAAAACTATTTCTTACCTAAAAATGTCAACCAACTCGGGGAAAAAGAATATACAAGACCATCCGAGGCCTCTGATTGGACTGAATTTTGTAAAGTTTCTTGTGATCTCCCTCAAAGGATCTTTACGAGCCAGTGTTGCGTTACACTTGACTCCAAACGCCGAGGTACCGATGACATCAGTTGTGTAATCTATATATAACTCCTACAGATACGTTAAATACATATGTAAAATAAGATTAATGAGGAAGTGACCAAAATCGTTATAAATAATAATTGGAAACTCTATAATTAAATTGTAGATTATTGCACTGAGCGGAAAGTGAGTCATTTATGCACGAGTGTTATGTTGGTACCTGACACAAAGCGCGGCCACTAAATTGACATGAGTACATTAATTACTCACTTAAGCAAGGTGCGTAATCTACTTTTCTTTCAACTACGTCGCTATTTTGGAAAAAAAAAAAAATTCTTGCTATATATGTAATATCAAAGTTCTACAATGGTACAGAATGTGCCAACTATTACCCTTATCTAGTACCACGGTCCGCTTAGATTGCGGAGGATGTGGCTATGGGGTGAGTTAAGATGACTAAGTTTGAAGTCATCTCCCAAACCTCAACTATCTCTACAATCTCCCGACTAATATCACTCAGCAACATTATTCAGGATCCACTGTATTACGTGCCCTCTGACACACAAAGGGAGTCTACTATTTGAAAACCAGTGTTAGAGTAGGCCACCTATCTCACACTTGGTCGAAGTTAGAGCTACTTAACCTAGCAATCAACTCAAATGCCGGCCACTGCTTAAGCTACGACCTACCCAAACCTTTAGCATTACTAGCATTATTTAATAAAATTTAATCCGCATACCCTCAAGTCTAGTCCACATTCTTCTTCCTTTCCTATTCTTAGCACGAGTTCGTTGGATTTAGAACAAATGAAGTCTTGCAAAGCTCTTAGTTTGGCTGCTGTAAATGTGCTGGTCAAGCTGCGCCGTATATCGGTCCAAAGAGGATCCTAATACAAAATATACCTCCATATAGGGAAGGGTAAATGTGTTATGATAAAAAAAAATGAGTTATGTCTATACGGGTGTAAAAGACATCGCACCGGATGCCCATCGATCCCATGCGTTCACCGTTCAGTATATGATTCTAGACTCTCCAGTGGAGAAGTTTTTCGTCGGCTTTCTCTTGAAATGTACAATTTTTAACATTTTTTTAACTGTTTAATATCATTATTACTATCTGTCCCAATGCGATTTTAAATCAGAAATTAATTTCTTCAATATTTTTACATCAAACCGCAATGTAAATAAAACTTAAAAGTACGTAACAGGGGTAGCGTGGCGTGGGACGTTGACTTGTTTTGCGCGTCAACATTTTGTTGACGTTTGCTCCCAATGTTCACGATACATTGCGCGCTCAAGAATGGGAATGAGGATGGCAATCATTTCCGAGATTTATAATGCCAAACAAATAAACAAACTCTTCAGCTTTATTTATTTTTTATGACTATTTAATAAATAGATATAAAAATATATTCAAGGCGATCGACTCAAATGCCAGCAACTGATTTAACTACGATCTCTTTGTATTATATTATTTTATGTATTGTAGAAATATGTATTTACTTTTTACTCAGCCCCTTTTTGGTTTCCAAAAATCCTGTCGTTTCCTGTCTTGTCCCGTTTGTAAGAGATCGCTACAAGCCATAAGACCTCCATTGCGCTTGCTTTATATTAGTTTTTTAAGTTATGTCCATTGTTATTTTTTCTTTCGAGTTTAATAAAGTATTTAATAAATAAGTAAGCATTAGAAGTATGAGAGCATTAGTGTCTCTACATTCTCTAGAGTAGGGACTTTATGATAAAAAAAACTCTACTTATTTATTAATGCCGGCGCCGGACAGCTCAAAGTGCTTGTAAATTTTTGTTATTGAAGACTACAAAGTTCTACAAAGTTTACCCTGCTACATAAAGTCCCCGAACACACTCCGTGATCATTGAAATGGTCATTCAAATGAAGCTGTCTGGCGCCGGCATAAGAAAAAAAGCCCCCATATTGATGAAATGGATAAGACTCGAGCACTTTTGGATTTTCAATACCATTTATCCCTTTTACCCAAATTGTCTTGTTTAATAAAAATCGAATTTGATATTATTAAAATAGTCTTCAAAGTGGCATTATGATGTGACCTTTTAGACGAAAGTAAACGGAAGGCTGTTTTAGTGTCTGCCTTGCTTTAAGAATATTTTTTTATAATATTTTAAGTTTATGTGTTTTGGCCGACTGAAGTGTCTCTTATAATGGTCAAGAAAGTAACGTTGATTGTGTCCAGGTTTTCACAGATACAAAATCGTAAATTCCAATTGCAAGTATAACAGCCGATCGCAGCCGGACAGTGGTTACCCACTGGATGCATTGCTCCACTGGATAAGATTTACGACTTAGGGTCAGTCGGTTGAATCTAAAGTAGACTATAAATTAGTAAGGGTCCAGTCGCTAAAATTCACGCGTAAACCCATTGATGCTCTTTTGAAGAATACTCCACAAACGCAGTTTGTTTAAACACGGGGTATAACAAAATCACGTTGCCAAGAGCGTGTCAAGACACGCTTATATAGACGGGTTCCGTATCTGATGCGCGATAAACGTATTTGTTAAATAACTTCAAAGGTTGTTGTCTAATTTCGTTCAAAACAATTTCTCTAATCAATTTTTACCATGTCCTTATCAACATGGAAAATTTCAAGCCTCTACATATTTTTCTTCCTAGCGTCATCCCTGTCTAGTACCAGGATCCGCTTAGATTGCAGAGGATGTGGCTGTGGGGCGAGTTAGCATGACCGATTGAGCGTATGACCTCATCCTCGGAACCCCCACGATCTATGCAACCTCACGGCTAATATCACTCAGTGACATTAATCGAGTCCCGCAGTTTTACGTACCTTCCGAAACACGGCCGAGGTCTGATATCAAATATAAACCAGTGGTCGTTGCTCAATCAGTGGGCCTTTGAATCGATCGCTAAGTTAAATAGCTCTCACCGCGGGGGTGATAAATGGGTGATCCATTCTAATACTGGTTTTCAAATTTCCGATTACCTCTGTGTTCCGGAAGGCATATAAAACAGTGGGTCCCGATTAATGTCACTCAGTGATATTAATCGTGAAAACGTCAGGCCGCAGTCCGTCATCTTAACTCGCCCCACAGCTACATCCTCTGCAATCTAAGCGAATCCTGGTGCTAGACCGGGATAATGAAGAAGAGGAAGCTTAGGACAAGCGCTATACCCTAGTGGCGTTGGTATCTGAACCGGGTACCTTGGCGATTTCAGACCATCCCTTCAACCTCTGAGCTATTGAGGCTCTAGTCTATTGTTGAGTCTATCGTTGGCAACAAAAGAACCGTAACTTTAAAGCCGTTGCTACTATTTTCGCTTTCAACGGAGCGATTTTGAAGGCGAACTTAAGGAGAAAGCCGCAATCCCGTCCAGAGTTCTTTGTAAAGTTATTTTGTTACAAAAGTGGACTTGTAATACTTATTTTGGGGATTATTAACCCTTTTATTCGGTTTCTTTTGTCTACCCTCTTCCCCTCGTTTGGCGCTAAGAATCGCAGTAGACATGTTCATTACTAAAGTTTCAAAGATGAAATATATTTTTTAATTAAGGAACTTTCAGGGTTCTCTAGGGCAAATAATATCTTTAATATAATAATCTTCATCTAAGTATTCTAACTTTACTAATCCTTAATATAAAAAGCTGAAGAGTCTGTTTTTTTTTTGCTTGAACGCACTAATATCAGCAACTACTGGTCCGATTTGAAAAAATCTTTCAGTGTTAGATATCCCATTCATCGAGGGCTATAGGCTATATATCATCACGCTAAAATTTTTCATCAAATTTTACGCGGACAAAGTCACAGGAAACAACTAGTGATTTATATCTACTCAGATAACTGATTTGGTAATCGTAGAAAGTTGATTAACACATATGATGTCGGGAAAATTTTTATCAAAATTAGAAATTTACCTCTACGTAAAAGCTAATTTGTTTAAAATATACTTAATATTTATACTATATTCAAAACAAATTAGGTTATTATTAGATATATTCATATTTTCGTATGGAACTAAAGACAGAGCTAACTAGTGACACAGCTTCACATCCAAAGAGCCACATGTGCTTCGCGAACCGCAGGTTTCTGACCCCTGATCTAAACGACTGTTATAGCAGAAATTCTTAATCGAATGTTTTTGAATTTGAAAGAATCAAGCAAAGTTTTCTTAAGTGTAGAACGTTATTGTTACAGACTTTTATGTCGCGGTCTTTAAAATGAAACGACATATAAAAAACTTCAATTCGTTTCAACGCAAACAGTGGTCGCATAGACGTCATAAACGGACTTTACCTTTATCCCAACATTATAAGAGCACAATGCTTCGTAACCCGGCTCATCAAAAAGGACATAGCACGAATCCGAAAACAAAGTACGAGCGACTATGATAAGTGCTTATGCATGCGACGTAACGGCTATCATATGAACATAGAAAATTCAACTCTGTCCCGATGTAGTTAAGTTTTAAATTGTAATTGTATTTATCTCAAGTTATACCCTTATGACGCATCGAGCATTAAATTTTTTATCTATCGGTGACTTTCAAATCTTATTGCAATTTATTTGAATGTGTACTTTATGTCGCGTGTTTAAGGTATAAATTTATTCACATCGCTTAGGAGCCCTAATAAAAAGTCCCATATTCAAAGTTGTTTGAAACGCGATAACATTAAAGGTGCGTCAATAAAAAAGAAGTTAGCTCCTTACGTTACAGGCCGTTACAAGGTGAGAATATGGGCCCAAAGGTGGTGATTTACTTTCTTTTTATGGATTACATCTAAAACATTTTAAAGGGGTGCTGTGCTGTTATAATAGGTTTTGCTGTTATTTTCTTTCGGTTGTGTAAAGATCTTCACTGTGTTATATTGTACAAAGTATGGACAATGGACACTCAAACAGGAGGCTTTGTACAGAATACCATGGAGCGCGCCATGCTTAGCATCAAACTCCAAGACCGAATTTGTTATACCGATATCCAGCTACGTACTAAAGTCAAGAACATCGGGACTGGACAGGACATATGGCTAGACGCGATGATGGCAGTTGGTATACTCAAGCTACAGTTTGTGTTTGTATACTCAAGCCTAGATTGGGTTGGAGAAACCCACGTCGACCCGTTGCACAATGGGTTGATGACGTTAGTACTAGGCCCACAGGACGCAAGTCTTAATCCTGTCACGCTTTTAATCAATGCTAAGGCAACTCGCGTGACGCAAAGACCGGTCCGCTGTAGGCTTAGAACGAACATTTTATCCTAAGTAATATTAACGAGTCAAGTGTACTTAGGATGAAAATGTTCGTGCTAGGTTCACAGAAAAGTGGCGGGTACTGGCTGGATGCGGGTTGAGAGAGATATGCGAAAGTAAGAAAGGGCTATGCCCAGGATTGGGTGATTGAAGGCTGATAGATGGACGGCTAAACATCACTGGTTATTGAAGGACATCAAAGGTGTATAAGCTAAATTTAATTACCGAAAATGGCGTCTTTACGCCAATCTGTCCTTCATCACTTCAAAAAGTTAACAACTAATTTTCTAGAAATTTCTTACTCGCACAATATTTTTGTGGTAACCACGTAAAGGAAAAAGAAGAACGAGTGTCAAATTTAAATTAAATATAAATGGTTCTACATAGGTTTGAAATTTTATTCCTATAAACTTGATATTGGTAGGGAGCTCATATGGGTTTTTTTGCGAATTACTCGAGCACGTCAGAAAATCATATAGGGAGAATCCTTGCATCCAGTATTTTAAAGTTATTAAAATAAACATGACCAAGGAATATTCAAGCGTGGTTATTTAATTTGAATGAAATGTTTTAAGAATTACAGAATATGATCTGATGATTTTGTCAAGACGATGTAGCTAAAACTTTCACCGGCTCCATAAAAAACACTTTCCAGGCGTTATTGACAATACGATCTTAACTTAACATTACCTTTTATTTCGTTTATGCACCTTATCTACGTAATCCAATAGAACCCGACAGCGCTTTAGTGATTACAAAGTTAGTATCGCTGCCTCCCCTACTAATAGAAAAATTTGGGTAAATAAAAATCATGCAACACACGTCACTGAAATACTGGAAGCTTCCTGATTTAAAGAGCGTACTACGCGATCCCATACTGGGAAGCCAATCTCAAGTTAAGGAGAAATTGACAACAGGTTTACGACACACTTACCCGTTACAAGTACAAGGGGACCGCTTTACGATGTTCCGTGCCCCCGCGTTTCTTTATTCCACGATGCTCGTTTTCGTATTGAGGTTAAATCATTTCAGACCTTCAGAATTACAGTAAAGCCATTTGAAGTTTTGTAAAACGGCTTTCATTAAAAGAAAGGCTAAAATATTATTGTTCTGTTAGTTAACGACACATTTTCCCGTTACAATTACAAGGGGAACCGCTTTACGATGTTCCGTGCCTCCACGTGTCGTTAGTCCACGTTGTTTGTTGTTCTATTGAGGTAAAGCCATTTCGCACCTTTAGATTTAAAGTGAAGTCAATCAAGATAGCGTGAAAAAGCTTTTACTAAAAGAAAGACCACATTAATGTTCTTCCAGTTAATTATTTTAAAAGCTAACTGACTTTTGTAAGAAAAGGATGGAAAAAAAATCAACGTGCTGAGTAGCAACTAATATTTGAATTAGTACATAGGTCTTTTCAAATGAAGTGTCTATTTGCAACGTCAAAATAAAATTGTTTCATGTAAAACACATTGAATGTTTGTTCCCGGTGATCTCCGGAACGGTTGGACCGATTTCGACGGAACTTACATAGCGAATAGCTGAGGTTACGAGACGTATGACAGGATATTTTATTTTTGGAAAAATAAAAATCCTCAGAAATTAACGAGATCACTGAAATCACGCGCTCGAAGTCGCGGGAGTACAGATAGTAAGAATATATATTGTTTTGTATCCAATAACACGGTGGTAACGCGAATGACGATATAGTTACTCCTATGTGTTAAGAATGGAGTGATAATGTTGTTTAAAGTTACTTTTATGCTTCAAGTTTAGTACTTCCATCTATGACATCCTACAAACTTTATTTTCAAAAGTGTTGTAACCATTATAACACTGTAATCTCAGTAGCCTTGGTTATTTTATATAACAAGGGGCAAATGGGCAGGAGAATACCTAACCATCAGCACCCGTGTACAACGGCACTGTCAAAAGCCTCGCAAATGCCTTGCCGGCCATTGTTATGTGGTACAAAGGTGTGAGTCATTGCGAATCACCTTGCAGATTTCAAATAGTAAAAGTATTCTGTATAGAGAGCCGTAGTCACTTGCGTGTATTGTAGTTGACATATCATCCTCATCATCATCATCATTTTCATCATCATCGTCATCGACATCATCATTATCATCATCCTGCTCGTCATCATCATCATCCTTTTCATCATCATCGTCAGTAACCATCATCATCGTCATCAACATCATCATTATCATCATCATCATCCTCGTCATCATCATCATCCTTGTCGTCATAAAAATCATTCTCATCATCATCATTATCAACATCATCATTATCATAATCCTCATAAACATCATTATCATCATCATCATCTATTATCATCATCGTCATCATTCTCATCATCATCATCATCATTATCATCATCATTTTTTACCATTTTTTTACACAAAATCTTTTGATCTCGTTCTAATAGAACGGGTATGCGCGATGAGAGGGAACTTAGGAGGGAACGTACTATCAAATATATTGATGTCTAGAAGTGTCCTATTTGAAGACAATGCGATCGCGATAACTTCAATTAGGACACTTCTAAAAGCCGGTTTGCATCAAACAAGCAACTCATTCTACTCCTACTCGATCAAATTCTTTTGCTTAAACAGACGTAGAGCATTATTTCGCTGTTCTTTCTGCGTTCACAAAGGTTCTAATTCTTATTCTAGTTTTTTTCTCCTTGATATTTTAGTGTGAACGCTAATGCCGGAGCCAGACATAGCTCTAGCATATATATCAGCTATAGCATAGTGGACTACAAAGTTCTATACAACTTTGCGCAGCTACACAAAGTCCTCGGCCTTACTACATGATCATTCGAATGAAGCTGTCTGGCTCCGGCTTCAGAACGAGCTTTCGTTTTCACTACAATATCAAGAAAAGATGCTCTTGTATTATATATGTTTATTGCTAAATGTATATGTTCGTTTAGTCGAAAGCAAACTTTAGAAATGTTTAATTAACAGAATCAGGCATTACTTTGCGGAAATCCATGACATGCACAAAATACTAAACTACCTTTAGTACTTCATGCATCAATATGTTTGATCGCACATTCATACGAATTACACAGGCATTAAGTTGTCTACCTTAGGAACAGACGTCCGTGTGTCATATAGTCCTATATATTTATTTATTATTTATTTATAATATTATTCCCGATCCCTGCCACCTCCACCCCCGTTCCCATTTCCTTTCCTACCAATTTTTACAGACAAATTGCTTTATATTTCTAGATAATTTCGACTGAAGCACCTGTTTTAAAGGATTTCCAGCTTATTTACATCCTCTTTGATAATATTTGCAGCATGCATTGAGACGCCATAAAGTTACATTAAAAGAGTTGAAATTGCCAAAAGTGCTCAGGTTACATTAGAAATAATTTAATAGTGTTGGTTAAGAATCATTAGATTCTCTAAATTATCACGCAATTTCCTTATTTTTTTCTTTCATAAGAACTTTTTCCTGTCAAAAAAAAACACAACACAACAAAAGAGAATTATCGATATCGGTCCTGCCGTTCACGCTTAATGCCGTAACCAAGGAAAACTGGATTTCATTTTTATATAATAATAAATAAAAATCTCACAAATAAAATAAAAGTTACTATGTACTACATAGATGATGTTTTTGTTTAATTCCCAATATATAAAGGCGCATTATTCAAGGAAAATAAGGATTTTCCTTGAATATACAAATAAAAAATCTGCATATCATAAACCCGCTAAAGATATGTAGATCGCAACGAAATAAAGCCCAAATCATAAAAAAGACGACGCTTAGAATACTTAAACACGGCTAACAAAGACACACAAAAAAAATAAAGCGTCAATAATGCAAAACATTTTTAATAATGAAGCAGGTGTAAAACACTGTATCTAACATTGTAACATTTTTAATAATAAAGGATATGTAAAGGATATACCTGTTAAACCGCACAAAGCTGCGACCAATACAACATATAGCACGCTCATCCTCGCAGCTGTGTCTTCGGCGTCTCTTTTACGACTATATTTATCGTGCACGTATCAACGAATAACACGATACTAAAAATTTAAATGTAGAATTCGTGTACTGTGTGTTGTTGTGTCGTGTGTGTAATTGTCTAATGAAGGAGTATCTATAAATATTACGTAATTTAAAGGAAAACCACGCAGCGCAATTAATATACACGACCTTGATAATCACAAAAGAGTTTGTTCTTTAAAAATCCCCGAGTCCTTTAGAGTCTTTACAATTGAACTGACCTTTTAACCTGTAACACAATGTATAAGTTATTTGTGTATGTATGTTGTCTATCGTGTGATTTTGGATTCAGAGCGAAGCGAAGGATTCTATAGTGGAATCCCGAGCGCGCGTGATCGATCTATTATTAATCACTACATAGCTGATTACAAAGAACGCCTTTCCTGCATATAACCAAAACAGTGCAATAATGTAGTATGCAAATTCATTATTGCACTGTTTTTCATTAATGCACTATTTTTAATTTTCATATAAATTTACAAAGGTTTAATGTTTCCCGTTAAGTTTCATATAAAATGCATGCATTAGGTCAAAATCGAACGAATAAAACTGAATAAAAAAACAAAAAATGCATTCTATAACATTGTAAAACTTTATTACTTCATATTTAACAAGAAAAGTTAAAATAAAAATTGAGATAGTCATGTAGTTGATAGAAAAGTAGATTACGCTCCTGGCTGGAGTGAATATAAAATGCACTCGTGTAGTGCCCTTGCATTCGCTCGTAACACATAACGTAACACTCGTGCATTAATGACTTACTTTGCGCTCGGTGCAACATACTAATATAATCCTACTATTTAGTAAAGATCATTTTTAATTCTCAGACTTACGTCAAATAGAACTCAAACGACCTTTTTATTGCCTCAAAAGTCGTGATCAACGAATAATAATATTATGTTATTTTATGGTAATCCTATTGCAAAACTAACATAAAATACCTTGAAATAGTAATAAACTAGACAGTATTTTTTCATTTCATAACATATGGATAGACTGTACACATGTTATTGATTCGTTTTTTCAAATAATTTGTTAAAAATAGTTTAGTCGTTTTTTTATATATTATAAGGGGTAAACGAGCAGACGGTTCATCACCCAAGTGACTACCGACATCTGCACCGCCAGAAGGCTCACAAATGCGTTGCCGGCCTTTAAAGGGGTGTTTAGGCCACCGAGAACTCTTACAAACCGAAAAAAATGCAACAACAATACCATCACTTAACGTGACAGCATTGCCGCCACTCACGACTGTCTTATGTGAAAAAGAGGTACTGGTACCCGGACGCGCGTGCCCAATTTGGTTGCATACTAAAAGGACTGCCAGCGTGCCGCTACTTTTACTTAGAGAAATATGCATGAGAAACTAAACTACTTTGCTTTAATCCGCGAATGAATACGAGGGAAAATCGGTGTAATGCTGCAACCCGTTCCCGTTCCCGTTCCCGTTCCCGTTCCCGTTCCCGTTCCCGTTCCCGTTCCCGTTCCCGTCCCCGTCCCCGTTATATCAGAAGTAATTTAATAAGGTGGTAAAAGACATTGTACCGCAAACTTTGTCTTAAGGCTAAATTTAATGTTCTAAATAAAATCACAAAAATCATTCATTTCGGAAATGAGAGGTACAGATATTGCCATCCTCATTTCATTCTTGAGCGCGCAATGTATCGAGAACATTGGGAAGCAATCGACAACATAACGTTGCCGCGAAAAGCAAGTCAACGACCCGCGCCAAGCTACCCCTGTTAAGTCATTTTTAGTTTTATTTACATTGCGGTTTGGTGTCAAAAAAAAATTGTAGAAATTTGTTTCATTAAGACAGACATATAGTAATAATGATATTATACAGTATTCAGTTAAAAGAACGGTAAAAAAGTTATACATTTCAAGAAAAAGCCAAAGAAGATTTCACCACTGGGGAGTCTAGAATCGTGTACTGAACCCATGGGATGTGTATCCGGTACGATGTCTTATACATCCCGTATATGCAGAAGATTATGTCTATTTCATTAATGAACTTTCTCTGTAGAAAGTTCTAGATCTGTCTCTAGATCAGTAAGTATAATCTTAAACTACACTCTATAATAATATACATACAATATAGTTTTTACAGTAAAGAGAAGGTCGTAGTTTAATCAGTGGCTAGTATTTGAATCGATCGCTAGGTTAAGTAGCTCTTACTGCGGCCAAGTGATAGATGGGCGACCAATTCTAGCACTGGTTTATATTTGATATCCGTCCTCCTCCGTGTTTCGATCGATTCGATTTTTTCAAATATTCGATCTCCTTTATGTTTCCTAAGGCTCGCAAAACAGTGGGTCCCGATTAATGTCACTGAGTGAGATTGTGGGGATGACGTCATACGGCAGTCTATCACTGAGTGATTCCGGAGATGACGTCATACGGCAGTCTATCACAGAGTGATTCCGGAGATGACGTCAGACGGTAGTTAGTCAGCTTAACTCACCCCACAGCCAAATCCTCAGCAATTTAAGCGGACTGGTACTAGATGCGGATAATGCTGCGATAGAAGAGGAATATAGTTTCTGCTGTAAAACTGTTTTAAATCCACCGCCACTCTAATCCATTTTCTAGAAACTTCGTTAACTTTATCTCAGCTAGATTATTCGAGTGGACGTTCCGTCATTAATTTGATATTGGCGATTTCTATCAGCTGCTGTGAACCAGATTATTTTCTTATTTTGCTGAGATGGTTTATAAATACAAGCTGTAAAATCGTAGCATCTCTATTATAGGAGTAAAAAATTCTTTCCTTATATAAAGAATAATTTACTGACCGTTTTTGTTGATTTTTATTTTATATGAACCTAGTATTTCTTAAGCACAAATATTCTTAATATATAGTTAGTTCTAACAAATATTAAGCAGATGGCACTAGATTCAAACGTTCACGATTTTTTATTAATACTCAGTCCGGCATATTTTTATATTCCAACCAAGATAGAGCACATGTTCTAATGCCCTGTGTCGTGTTAGCGAAAGCAAAAATGTAGGTAAAATTTCATATCTTAAGTAAATTCAAAAATCTGCCACAACGAGACCATATGAGTCGAACAGTCAGTTCAGATCTCTTTTAGAGCTACGCCTCTAACTTATATTATTATTCTAACACACAAAAATGATCTCATTTGTTCTTTGCTTTATGTTGCAAGGGAAAAACAGGCAGCAAGCAGGTAAGTGCCCACTGACGCCCATGGACATCTGCACGACCTGGAGGCAAGCAGATGCGTTGCCTTTAAAGACTTGTTAGGCCACCGGGAAGTCTCACAAACCGAAGGAAACGCCACAACAATACCATCACTTGACGTGACGGCATGGCCGCCACTTCACGCTCACACACTTATGTAAGAAACAGGTACTGGTACCCGGACGCGCCAGCTCAATTCGAATACAAGCATGGCGCTACCTCTAATTACTATATAACTGATCATATTATTAATATGCATAGCTTAAATAACATATCATTTCAACTTTACAAACAGACGCTTCAATTTAGCTTGACAGTCAAAATATTTCGTATACAAACAATACCCGCTGGCTGCACAACACAAGCGATTTTCAACCACCGACCACCGAGTTTAGAATATTAGGTTTCAACCGTATGATATGCATAGATAACAGAATTATTCACCAAATACGTGTTCCGGTGAACCAGCTCGTTTAGCGTTCACACAAATCCCCATAATTCCAGTTTAGATCCTATAATTCCCATTTGGACTCGATTTGAACTGCGTTCATTTGAGTTTGAATTCAATTTGTAATTAGACATTTAAATGTATGAACTAGTTACAAGCGGTAGGATTCGAACCTACGCTCCCAGAGGGAATCTGATTTCTAGTCAGACGCCTTAACCGCTCGGCCACGACTGCTACATTAAGTAATTTGAAATTACGTTACATAATACATCATATACTCACATATGTATTTAAAAGGTGTAATCCTTTTGATATTAACTACAAATCGTCGACACAGAAATTCGGCCTAAAGTTTTTACATTTGTATATCCTATACTTATTTGAAGCTATATTAAAAAATATATTCTTAGTTTATATGTTAATGACATTACCTAAACGTTATAAAGCAGAATATGGAGAGTTACTTTGTTATCATATAATACATATATAATAAAATAAATATACACTTTGTATACATGTGTGTGTAAATCGTTTGGCATTGGTTTGCGTGTGTTTTCATTCTAATAAATTAATATAACTATAATTGTGCGAAATTTCATATCAAAAACATTTTGTAGTACGTTATACGTAAGCAGTAAAAGACAAGCGACCAGACGATTTGCACACTATTTTCTAATCAATGTTTTAGTAAAGTTTAAAATCTCATTCAAGACTCTATACTAATATATAAAGCTGAAGAGTTTGTTTGTATGAATGCGCTAATCTCAGAAAATACTGATACGATTTGAAAAATTCTTTCAGTGTGAGATAGGTCATTTATCGAGGAAGCCTATAGGCTATATATCATCACGATAAGACCAATAGAAGAGGAGTACCATTGAAGAATACTTCAAAATCGGGGGTTCTTTTTCCCAATTGAGAGCTTCCGCTGCGTGCGCTGCGTAAATGGTTAAAGTTTCGCAAAAGTTATGTATGTAAAAAATATTCCCCTTTAAAAGTTCTAAATAAAAGTCTGCGACAGCATATGTCTATCTTTTAAGGTTGGCTTAGTATAACATGTTTTATACTAATCACTTGTTTTCTAAAATAATGCATTATTTGTTAAGGTCTTTTTATAAACATATCTTTGATGAGAGTGGCACACGCGGACGAATTCGTGGGCTACAGCTAGTTACTATATAAAAGTAACTCTCATCTATTGCTTTAAACCAGAGTAACATCTATCTATTTATAGGTACCTTAAAACAAGATAAATAGAGCGAGCGATGTTCGTTTCGCGGCGCGGCTTTACGATTATGATGTACGAACGCGCACGTGTTTTACAACAAAATTAATTACTGGACTCGACTCGTTGCGAGGATTTCATTTGTCTATTTCCGTTGAAAGATACATCCTTGCTAATTTGCAGCAAGTTATATTTTTACTGCGAGCTTGTAAAATGTTATTTATAAATTTGAATGGGCAAACAGGCAGATCTGCCTGATTATACCTACTCGTAACAACTGCAACAGGGAATTGCAGATGCGTTTTCAGAGGATTTTTTTTGACTTGACTTTTTTTTACTCGAATTTTTTGATTTTTTTTTGACTTTAACTTTATTTACTAGCGGATAGGGTAGGTTTTTATCGATATAATATTGAACGTCATCTACTAATTGGAAATATTTCGAAGTAATTCTGCCATTCTGCATTTATAAAATATTCTTTTCAGATTTTCTTTCTTTCTCTCTTTTCTTTTAAAACTTCCCTTATATAATATTACAAACAGAGTTCCAATCGGTACAGACGTTTACGGGTTTTAGCGAGGCTAACGAACAACAATAGATTTAGTAAGTAGAGTAGAACTGTTTAGTAAACATTGTATGTGTCCTATTGTATACCTATGTCATAATTGCACGGTGCTAGGCCGCTTATGCAAACCTATCATGCATCATGCAGCGGCCGGTGTTAAATATAGAGCATATGCGCCGTAGATAACGGATTAGGTATTCCGTACACAAGGCACGAGGTGACCGCGGCGTCACTTCCGCTGCATGCCTCGAGGACACGAGATACAATCGTATGCAAGCTCCTACATGTGTTAACATAGCCTGGTACAACCTACCTTATATTTTTCTCCCAACATCACACATACACAACTTAGGGACCTTCAAGAAAGCATACTTATTCCTCAAAGGCCGGCAAGGGATCTGCAAGGACCCCTAGTGTTGTAGTTGACCGTGGGTGTCGGTAGTGACTTAGGAGAACTGCCTGCCCGTTACCTTTTGTTATATAAAAAACATTACCTCATTCGTTCACGAATTCTTCTGGTTATGAATCTTACATTTATCTCCGAACCTTTTAACAATGTAGAGCATATAAAAAGAGAAGTAGATGGACCATGAAAACATTAAATTTTTAAGAAAAGAAGACGTCTAAAGTTAACACATCTGCGAGTTTTCTTATAGTGTATTTGATTAAAGGCGTCTGTAGTTTTGAGGAGGTCGTGGCCTAATCAGTGGTCGGCATTTGAGTTGATCGCTAAGTTAAGTTGCTCTGGCTGCGAAGGTAGACAACTTAATGCCTGTGTTATAGGTAACAGCCGCCTGTTATACACAAATATTTTTTTTAGAAATATATGAACACATACATATGGATAATATACCCAGACTCGAGGTGGGAATCGAACCCACGACTGCCGGAGCAGAAGGTAGGGTCACTTCCCACTGCGCCAACGGGCCAGCCAATGGTTTGAAAAAGCCACTTCAAAAATTTCAAAAATAAAATAACTTGTGTACAATAGCGCGAGCGAAGCTGCGGGACATAGCTACTAGTACAAATAACACCTAAAAACGAAATTCATACGCAAAATTCTATTAATACACCAATTGGTCATGACCTCTTCTTTGTATGATACAGGATGTAATAGAGCCGGCAAGTGGTATCTCAGGAAATGCTTAACAGGTTGTTATGAAGCTCAATTAGGAAAAATTAGTTTGCATAAATTCGCGCATAACATCTGTAGAATGCTGTAACGCCTCAACCAAACCACTCCATTGAATTGACTTTCTGTACTGCCTCAATGCACCCTTCGTTCTCTATTGGTTTTATTTTATCCTGCTTGTCATGGATTTTGCAAAGGAATGCCTGATTCTATCAATCATATAAAACTCAATGTCTAATATGAAAATTGTTCCGAAAGTTTGTGCATATACGTACATACATATATCGATATTTCCCACGTAAATTTTGTAATCCAAAATTCCCAACTTCACAGTTGCAACTACACAAACATGTAAACTGAAATAAAATCGTCATCATATAACACATTTGTGTATACAATTATATATTTACTAATGACAATTACAATATTGTATACAATAATATATTAAAAGGTGACTGTTATATTACAAATTTCATTATTTGTAACGCTCTACTGTAAAGCTGGGCATTTCGGGTTACAATAACTCTCGAGGGATGTATCGAAAATTATACAGTTGGATAAAATACATGTAGGATTACATCCAAGATTTTTGCTTAAAACTCCATTGAAATCTTTTATATAAGGAAGTTTAAAATGTGAGAGATTCTAAGCAAAACTTTCGCAAAACTGTGGCCATTGAAACGGAAATCAATCCTCAATGTCAAAGCCTTTGTTTCGGGAAACTGTGGTATCTTTGCCATTGTTGAAGTTTTTTGTCTGAAAACTCGACAAAACGATATTGTTTTTTAACTTCTGAAAAAGATAATTGTTTTTCATTATCTTCGTGAATAGCTCAGTCTGTATAAAAGCTGTTCTAAAAACAGACAGAGACAAAAAGCTCAAGGAGAGCGCTAAAGAGCCTATCGATATGATATTAAAATAGACTTTTTTATATATAAAAAGGGGCAAATGAGCAAGCGCCATTCACATAAGTGACTACCAATGCCCATGGACGACTGCAATACTAGATGGCTCGCAGATGCGTAGCCCGCCTTTGGGGAATGAGTATGGTCATTTCTTGAAAGTCCCTAAGTATCGTGTCGTGTTTTAGAATATTCATTAGTTCAGATTGCTTCTTGGCTCCACTTTTCTGTCATTTCATTTATAGCGAAATATTACAAATTTTTGACTCTTAAAATATTATTAATACATCTCGATACCCCCCACGTAAATTGTTGTAACCCCAAATTGCCAACTTCACAGTAGAGCCTGACAAACATGTAAATTGAAACAAAATCGTCATTATATAAGACATTTGTGTATACAATTATATATTCAATAATGCGGATTACATTATTGTCTACAATAATATATTAAGTAATACATGTTATATTCCGATTTAGTTGTTTGTAAAGCTTTACTGTAAAGCTGGGAATCCTAGATTACAACAACTTACGTAGGAGGTATCGATCTATTGAGCATAACGTATCTATTGAGCATTATCGGACGTTCCTCAGGGATCCCACCTTGGACCAATCTTATTTAATATTTTCATAAATGATTTGCCAAATTGTATCTATAACTCGGAGTGTTACTTGTTTGCTGATGATTTGAAAATTTCCCGTATTGTTAGCACTCCATCAGACTCCTTGCTTTTGCAGAGAGACTTAAATAGGTTAGCGGATTGGTGCGAAAGTAATCAAATGTTTCTCAATGTAGATAAATGTCAGTTCATAAGATTCACGAGGAAAGGAAACTTGGGAGATTGTGATGGAGTAACTGGGTTGGGTAATATACCACTTAAGCAAGTTCATGCCGTACGCGATTTGGGTATTCCCTTAGATAGCGAATTGCGATTTACCCTACATTATAGTACTATCACCTCCAAAGCTTTTCAGACCTTAGGGTTTGTCCTTCGAAACACGAAGAAATTTAAAAATGCCAATACAAAAATAACTATTTACGATGCCTTAGTTAGAAGCTGTCTCGAGTATAGCAGTGTTGTCTGGAACCCGCACTGTAAGTCACATTTATTACTGGAATTTGTCCATGGTTGTCATTCAGAACGAGGCGAACGAAAATCAAATAAAACAATTGTTTTTTTTAATAGTCTGATCGCATCTTTAATTTTCGACAGAAAATATGTAATCCCCATTAAAATCTACGATTATTGAAATTTTTTATAATTTCACTAGTTGCTACCCGCGACATCGCCCGCGTAAAATGAGTTGAAAAACTTTAGCGTCATGATATAAATAACCTATATATCTCGATTAATGGGCTATCTAACACTGAAAGAATTTTTCAAATCGGACCAGTAGTTCCTGAGATTAGCGCGTTCAAGCAAACTAACTCTTCAGCTTTATGTATTAGTATAGATTATTACAATTACATTACAAACTAACAAAATGAGACCAAAATTCGGAGTAAAAAATGTGGGACGAGGCAGAAGAAATATATAAGAATAATCTCAAACCGAAAATTTGAAATCCGCAAAACCAAAAAAGGCTTTTTCGACGCAGTCATGATAAAACTTTTCACAGGTCTATCGGGTGAAGCCTTCCTCCAATTCGGTTCTATTTTTCTTTTTACAGCAAACCTTGCTTATCTAGCGAATGTGGAATAGTTTTTCAGACTACAACGCACAAAGACTGGATTCCTTTTTGGCAATAAAGCTTTAATATTCAAAACACACTAAGTCCTGGTCCTTTTGCTAACAAATCTTCTTTGAGTTTCCATAAAAGCTATTTGGGATTTTTGTAAATACGTACGTTGGACCGCCTCAAAGGAATATTTTTAATCTGGACTAGGAGTGGCCGCTCGGAGAGTACAAAATTGCGAAAAATTAATGACAGTGAAATCATTAAATCCATTCTATGTGAAACACTTTTATGTGGATTAGCTGGTCAACCGAATTTTGGCAGGCTATATCGAAACAATAACACAATCCAGCTGATGTGAAAAGCCCCGAGAGCTTATTGCGGTGAAATTAGATGTGAAAAGTACTTGAAATTATGTTGATGAAGGTCTCACTTAAAGTATAAAATCGCGAAAAACTTATATTACTGAAATCAATCAAACCAGTCGGTGTGAAAAGTGTTTGACAGGTTATATCGGAAAAATAACAGAACCCAGCCGATGTGAAAAGCCACTGGAAGCTTATAGCGGTGAAATTCTACGTGAAAAGTGCTTGAAAGCTTATGTCGTTGAAATCACATCGACAAAGGCCGAACTCTATAAAATTAACAACGTGCATTTTCCCGTCAATGAATACACATAAGCATGAGCTTACATGTATTCTTGAACTTAGTATTTTTTAAATAAAGAATACTTATTCTTGTCACACGACCATTTTTTTTTGTGTTAGAAGTGGACTCGTGAGGAATAAAACTTCTAATTTCAGTTCAATATTAAAGAACTACCGATTTTCGCACTTCATTTATTTCACGTCGTACTTTGATATTAATCTTAAAACCATATATTATTAGTTCTTTAAATTTTCTAATACGAATTTAAATAACTAAGTTTATACCTTTCACCACAATACCATAGCTTACAAAAATTCGATGTTCATAAGTGCTTATAAATTAAGCAGGTCAAGGCTTAAACCACTAAAGTGGTTTTAGTTTAATTTTTATCTGTTGACAACCAACCATAGAGCTATGGGCCTTAAATTAGAAAGAATATGTCATACAAACAAGGGGAACTAAACGCACTCCGTAGAATATAAAATATACATTTTATCATTCCCCCCCAACACTGCAATGGAAACTAAGCCCTCTCAGTTACACTGGCAGTATTTAAGTGTGCCAACACATAAATGTATGTATATTTTAGCACTTGTGTGTGCAACGCTTGCTAAATGTTTTCATGAAATTGCCAATGAAGAATGGTTTACGTATTAATTGGATCCAATTATTTAAGAGCTGTCGCAATTTGTAAGTTCCAGTAACACATATAATTCTTAATTAATATTTTTTTTATTTATGTTTATATATAAATATATAGGATTAATGTAGAAGGCCTAGTACGAAAATTTTCGACAGTTTTACTTACTTTTACGTTCGAAACCGAACGTCAAATTTAGGTTCGTGCTTTCACCACTCATATGACCGTAACGTAGAAGATTCGATACGTGCGAGTTCTAATGTCATTCATGCTAGCAATATATAGCAAGTGATTTGTGAAAAATGGTAGCATTAATGTTTAATTTGACGTTTGGTTTCGACGTAAAAGTAAGTAAAAGTGTCGAGAATGTTCGTGCTAAGGCCTATGCTAATAATAACTTTTAGAAAAGCAAAAATTTAACATTTTATAACATTTCTTCTTCTACGTGATGGGTCTCCCATCTATCACCCGGTCGTAGCCAGAGCAACTTAACTTAGCGATCGACTCAAATAACGCCACTGATTACTGTGTGGAAGTCAATGGAGGAGGCCTATGTCCAGCAGTGGACGTCATCGGGCTGAAAGAAGAAGAAGAAGAAGAAGTAAGTAATCCAACGTTCGGACAGGACAACGTCTGATAATAAAAACTTTCGTACTAACTTATAGTATCGTATGTAGTATCGTATTCGTTCGTATCGTATATTACTTCCTATTATCCATTTACACACAAAAACACGCACATGCACACACATACACACAACACACAAACACACGCACAACACATACACTCACACACACGCCTTATAGACTTACTAAACTAAATTGTATAATAATGGAAAAATAACTTTTTAGTATATAAAGAAAAAAATAAAAATAAAATATGCACTTAACATAATTTGTTACGGAAGAACGAGACCTTCTGACACAAGTATTTTCATACTTACTAGAAGGTCTCAACCTTTACTGTTTGTTGTAAAATTGAAACGAAATAAACATTTTATTTATTTATTATAGCCGCTACTCACGTATCGATAAATCGTTGCGAAAAAACGGTGTATTTAAATCGAACGTTCCTACAGCTCCGCGAAAGATTGCTATAATGAGCGTTCGCACCCAAACGCACCGATAAAACTGTGCAGTTTAATCGACAACGACTTTTCATAAACACTTATCGGTAAAACTGCGCAGTTTAAACTGCACAGTTTCGTAACGATTTATCGATACGTGTACAGAGGCTATCAGAAGCTATTACTTGATAAAGTAGCAATCATGATAGATGGGAAAATAAGTGAAACGGCTATAAAGTGAATATAACTCGCTCTTTAGCTGTGCTTTGTAAATTGCTTAGCTGAGACTAACAATTGAACGCGCCAAACTGTTTAATTGACTTGCTCATTTACTAGTTCACTTATAAATCAGTCAAACGAGAGTAAAACTCAACACTATTCTACCAGCAGTTAATTAACTAGCTACTGTACCAGTTAAAGCAATGATGTTTCCACCCGCGAAAAACGCCAATTTGAGACGACACCATCTTTAGAAATTTCTTAACCTAAAACTATTTTGATAAATTCTATTGCAGAATAATAGTATTCGTAATCGAAAAACAGTAAATTTAGGTTTGAATTGCATGATATTGATTTTTGATATCGACCGTCTTAAAATACAAGACATACTATTATTTTTCATCTATACTAATGTATAAAGCTGAAGAGTTTGTTTGTTTATTGTGTATGCAGATAGACCATTTATCGAGGAAGGTTATAGGCAACATATCGTCACGCTAAAAAAAATTACCTAATTTTATGCGGACGAAGTCGTGGATAACAACTAGTTTTTAATAATGTCAAAGAAAATGAGGATTTGAATAGATCAACATCTCCGATTGACTTTTTGTAGATTACCAGTATTCCTTAACACCATCCTAATTGGTCTTAACGCATAATAACTTATGAAAGTCACTTCGTTTAGCAATTAAATCACATTAAAAGGTCATTAAACGGGTACCATAAAGTCTGTCTATATGGCAACACTATGCATCCCCATTGACCTTATTGGGGGAGTAATAACCCCATTCTCAACACCGCAGCGGCGACAGATGTGAGAATTAAAAACACTGCCCCCATAAATTTATTTACAGCACGACATTCAACTATTAATATCCGAACGCCAGGTTTTTAATCCGCTAATGTTTATATTTGAATACTAAGTCAAATGTTAAATCCTGACACTATTCGAAATTGATCTTTAACTCTTATAACTAAAGACTAAAATCCCATAATGAATTTTCGGTCGAAACTTATTCCAACTGAGTGTGAAGTAACGCAATATAATATCTATTTCAACGGAATTAAGTTCATATTTTAATGAAAATATTGTGTGCTTTTTTAACACTAGTAATTAAGGGGGAGTGCAGGCAACTGTCCACTGTAGACGTAATGGTGATTTTAGAAATTATGCTTTTGAACTTTTATGAATATTCATCTCGCATCGTATTTATAATTTAGAAATGGAATTTCTGACGGACTGTTTCGTAATTTATTTTTCAATGTTCCAAATTATCTTTTTTAGTATGAATATGATAGCACACTCGTACATCTACTTTTTGCAATAATAATATTCGTGTCATACTTTTGTTAGTATGGGCAAAATGGAAAATAAATTCTTAGGGTGTGACATTACCACACCCAATATTGAGAAAATGACTTAGAAATTAATTACACAAGTAACCTATCACTTATAAGTGACTTGCCCAAGAATGTCGGACAAAATAAAAACCAGTATAGAAATCCATTGAGCATGTTTTTTTTTTTTTTTTTTTTTATGTTACAAGGGGGCAGATGAGCAGGCAGTAGGCGCCGAAGTGCCTACCGTCGCCCATGGACATCTGCACGACCAGAAGGCCTGTAGAGTCTGAGTGTATTATCCATATGTATGTAATTATATATTTCTAAAAAAAATATATTTGTGTATAACAGGCGGCTGTTACCTACAACACAGGCATTAAGTTGTCTACATTAGGAACAGACATCCGTGTGTCGTATAGTCCTGTATATATTTACTTGCGTCTCTATTTTTCAATTTGTACTACTGACGTTATTTCCATTATGATAATAGTTATGTATATTTAAAATTGTATACGTAAAATAGAAAAAGATAAACCTGTATACATTAAATAGAAAAAAGATAAAGATACGCCAACATAGAAATTCAGTCGGGAGTCAAATAAACGCCCCCGCTTCAGTCTACGGCCATAACAGTTAAATTGTATGGAATAAAATACGCGGATAAAAATGGGTTTTGTAAGAAGGTTTATACACCTATACTAATATATAAAGCTGAAGAATTTGCTTGTTTGTTTACCTGAACGCGCTAATCTCAAGAACCACTACTGGTCCGATTTGAAAAATTATTTCAGTGTTAGATAGCCGATTTATCGAGGAAGGCTATATATCATCACGCTGAAATTTTAATCTACTTTACACGGACGAAGTCACGATTAACAACTAGTCTTTCGATAAATAATAATACTTTGCAGAAATCAATAAAGCTGGTAACCTTATCTCGCGTCGCGGGAATCAGCTAGGACACATAAATAAAAATATAATAAGCGAATGTTCAAATCCTTTTTTATTACCTCAAAGGAACGCTCAAGTTCCCTGTGTTACACAAAAGAATTTAAATTCTATGGTTAACCAACAGGTGATTGATCTCCTCAGCTATAAAAACTATTTACCTGCAGAGGTCGTCAGGCGTGGGGGTAAGGTTCGGTTTCCCGGTGAGTCACCGCGTGGGAGGGGTAAAGTTTTGTTTTTATAAACCAGGCCGGTTTATATCTGGACGCTCGTTAGGAGATATTATTTTGACTACATGAAATAACTTAAATAATTTCTTTGTACAAATAAAAATTCATTGAAAAAAAACAAGCCTACTGATTTATTTTCACATAATATTTGCAGCCTTTGAAATCAATATTATATTTGTCCTTTTATTTTCCTTTTAGTCGGTCAATCTGATAGACTAAATATGAACGTGAGTTGCCTTACTGTTATTCCACTCTCCTTATTAAAATATTCTTTAACACGTCTTTACAATGTTAAGGTTTATCGAGAAAAGAACCCATGTTATGGGCAATCATATTTTTTATGATATTGATACTGTTATTAATTAACGATGATAACATTAAACATGTAATAACTTTGTTGGTTGCAATAACTTTCTTACATTCATTTAGTTTGGTTACTATGAAAAAGTTGTATGTTTTAATTTGTATGTCTTTATTTGTCACTAAATAATTTTGCTTCAGCCGGTACGACGTCTTAAGCTTTATGTCCATAAACCGTTGCAAATAGTAAAGAACTGGTTGCGGAGAAAGTGATCAAATAATCAAATATGGCCGACCGGGTATCTGGGAAAGTATTGAACGTGAGAAAACCATAGACAGACATTAACTACATTGACGATACATATATTTATTACACACACAGCCTCTGTCGCGACTGTGTGTGAGATTTCTAGGTACTATGTGCATTCTAGGATGCCTACCAACAGTTACTGAGTATACAAAATCTATGTATAATACATAATTTTTGTTTTATTTCAACTGAGTAAGTTTTAATATTGTAGTTCTTTAAAAGGATTTCACTTAAAAATATATTTTTGCTGACATTAAACGAGATTTGAGAATCCATTTGCCACGACTTACAGAATCTTCTGAAGTATTATCTAAGTCCGTCCAGACAGACTTGAGGTTAACGCTCTTCAAGTCAAAGCTCGCGGAGGTCAAAGCTTCGCCCCCACTGAGGGTGGTTAATAGACAAGAATTGTTTAAAATTAAATTTAAGTTTTGGTGCAAATCTACTGATTTCGTTGTTAACTAATAGGTATAACTATTCCTCGTTTCCACTAACTAAGAATATATAAAATAGGAGTGATTGCGATTATAACTATTTAGAATGGGAACCAAATACCTAACGAATTTAGTTCGCCCTACAACTACTGAACTACTGAGTCTGATATTAAACTTATCAGAGTCTGCATGAGAAACTAAACTACTTTGCTTTAATCCGTTTAAAAAGTGTTATTCGTAAACTTTACGAATAACCTTTGTGGTCTCCTGATGATGCTTCGGTGTCGAAGCGAAACATGCGTTGAGGCACATTGGAAAGTCAGTGTAGTGCTGTGCTTTGGTGGCGGATTCGGTGGTGTAGCTTTCGGGATGCAGCATTAAACCGATTTTCCCTCGTATTCATTCGCGGATTAAAGCAAAGTAGTTTAGTTTCTCATGCATGTCATG
>JANCMC010043182.1:0-23845 GCA_024363005.1 Charaxes varanes | reverse complement strand
GCTATCGAATCGACACTCGACACGGCTGCACTTCAAACTTATGTGTTTAGTGCCTTTACTTAAGGACATAGTTGCAACACAAGTTTGTGAACTTCCCCGTACAGCCGCGCTAACTACATTTCTTAGTAAATAAACCAAACCTATTAAGTTAATTTAGTTCAGATGCTGCATCTTAAGCGTTAAAATGATTTATTGCGGATCGAGTGTTAATTATTGCAACAAAATTTCGTAATAAATGTATCACATAAATATCAATGTCAAAAAGTCTAACACAAGTGTATTAACCTATTTTGATAGGTATAAGGAATAAATAAGTTTTTTATTCTTATAAATAACGCCTTAATATTCTCACCATCATTAGCTTTCTTTTTTAAGTCGGTTTTAGGTGTTGTCCGGACGATATATTGAACCAAGCGCGTTGAAGATCTCACTCCTTCCACCGTTCAACTATCGAGGCGTAATTTAAATCGATATATAGAAAATAGACGTTTTCCTCAAATTGACAATTATGTTTTGAATCATACTGTAAACCGCGAATAAACACTAGTTATTTTAAAGTTACAAATAACGCTAAATAAATGGTTTAAAGTGGCTCGACTAACAATAGCCCATCAAATCAAATAAAACCGATTCAACACTGTAACGTAATTGGACGTCGAACCACGATTCTATTACACTATATTTGCACCTATCACTTAAAACGATAGCAATAGTACCAAGTGTCGATAGTGAGCATCGAAGTTGTACTAACTTTTTCACGTTGATCTAAATTACTTATGCACATGTATCAAATTGATGTTACGAATTTCGTTTATGTTAAGTTTATTGCGATTCCACACCTGTGTTGCCATTTAGTCGTGTCAATGATTCTAACTATGCATCTATTTTATCGAATAAATGTATTTTATTTACTTTTTATTTTATTTATTTAGGACACCAACACGCTGTAATACAATACGGACTTAAACTAAATTATATGCATTCATATAAATACTTTCTTACTTACTGGAGCGGCTCAGAAACCCAAAGTGAGTTTGGTATTCATATAGATACTGTGCTATCTATCTATATTAAAGACCCATTTATAGGTTTCCACAAGAGGCTACAAAGATAAAAAGAGAAACTTAGTAATTATATACATATATATAATAGTAGTAATTTATATTCTATCCTAATTATATAGTGTTAGTTATAATTACAATTTAAATTATAAAATAAGTTGTATTGACTTATCTTCAGTTAAAGTTTATTGTAAGCAATGAATTGTCTTTAGAACAGTCCTACTATAATTGAGAATTGTATTAACGAATGCTATGTGGTGAATGGACGAATGAATGTATGGTGGTTGTTATGACGGCACAGAGATGGAAGTTGTGGGTGCCTATAAAAGCAATGTGTTAATTGTATCTGGGATTATTCACTAGGTCCTTGAGACCAATAAAGATGTAAGTGCAACCACGTCTCAGTATTATTTATCAGCAACAATAGTAAAATTAAGTCCCTGAGAGGGTGATTTTAAATAAGTACCCTCTTTATGTCCATAATCAACAAATTTGAAGTCAGTTTTATACCCGATAACACTTTTCGAAATGTTCGTCTGACTATATCTATCCGGAATTTGTTCGTTAATTACGTACGAGTTTTATAGGTCTTTCATGGGAAAATAAACAAGATTGTATATGTTTACGGAAATATCTACGGTTGTGTCACGCATTTGCAAAAGCCATAGAGAAGTAAATGTCTTAGCATTGTATGGTTGTGAGTACCATCTATTTGCATAAACATAAACCTAAGCAGGACCTAGGACCTACGACACACCCGGTCATTATACTAAATTATGTGAATTCACATTCAAATTAGGGAAATTCACATTGTAAGTACTGTAAATTTACGTAACGGATGGCAAATTGTAAATTAAAGCTCATTGCATCGCGCGGTTGAAGCCGTGGGAATCGGCTAGTCCTTAAATAAGAGCCGAATTTGGTAACGGTCTCGCGTGTTGCGAACCCGACCGAGCGACGCAGCCGTGAATATTGATCTAGTGCGCGCGCAGCCTCCGTCGGAGTGTACACAGATGATCGTTGGAGCGTTTCGGCGCGGCGTGCCACAACAACACGAGTGTACACTTATACACTTCAGTGTCATCAACAGCTAAGGCCCTGTGTTAATAATCCGGCGTCCGCTGATTATCCACTGGAGGGGCTTCGATGCTCTCCGAATTTGGTGCGATAATCTTTGCATCTTTAAGAGATATTACGTCGACGTACTCAATATTATTATGGTTATATATCACTGCTAAGGAGAACCCATAGGGTAAATGTTCTTTACTTTCTGGCAAATAATATATTTGCCAAAAAGATTGCCGGTCTCGACTATGATGACTAAAATTTATGTTTTTATTGCATGTTAAAGTTACGATTATAAGCTCGCACGTGACTGACGTCCCTTAGGCCCTAGCACGAACATTTCAAACTGTTCGATTCGAAGAGTCGAATTTGAAAATATTCGTACTGGTCACACAGCGGAACCTCCTTAGTGTCAACGCGGATTAGCATTAATTAAAAGAGTGATACTATAAAGACTTGCTTGCTGCAGGCCTAGCACGAACATTTTCATACTAAATACAGTCTACTCTTCGACTTCGAACGGTTCGAAATGTTCGTGCTAGGGCCCTACCTTCTTATCTTAGTTGAGAATGTACGCAATCAATAGGCGCCAGTCCAAATACCAATGACATAATTATAGTTGATATTAGCAGGTCGTCTGTTTTAAGCACCGTGTATTTTAGGTCTGTTTATGTAAATAAATTTAGTATCTTTTTGTTATATTTTCTACATTACTCCTTTTTTTTGATGTTCCATGTTTCGCATCGATCAAAACTTACCATTTGTCTTTATCAACACTCTAAGATGGCTATACATTTACATTTTATTCAACTTTCTTAGCAAATCGCAGCAGAATTCGTTTTGGGACAACTTTGTTTTTATACAAAAAGAAAACCTGATAAAAGGAAAAGATCTCCTGATAGAAGAACTTTTGTCTTTGCCTTTATTTAACCCTGTTACCCAAATGCTGGCTGTTTCCAGCGTCTTTGCCCGCAAAATATTGCTAAAGCCCTTAGACCTTCTTAATCTAGCCCTATTGAAAAATCCTTTCTTAGCAGATGTCTACTAAGTATAAACTAACCCCTTGTCAAATTTCATCTTTGTACTTTTTAGTGTTTAGGTGATCTTTCGCTTTTTTATATATAAAAGATAAGTAACAAAACTATGTATGTTATGTGTTAGTTGTAGCTATGACATGTGGTGAGTTCCCTCCGATTATGGAAGCCCTCCCATGTGATTAATCGCCGTTCGCAGTCTGAGACTTGACCGAACACTTCTCACGGACCGATGGCTTACACCCGTTCATCTATCTCGTGACTCGCCCTATTCACAACCACTGCTAATAATAAATGAGTTTATATTTCTACATTGTTGATTTTACACATTACTAAACGAAAGTATCTACTTATATATAAAGCTGAAGAGTTTCTTTGTTTGCTTGAACGCGCCAATCTAAGCATGTAGCAGCGATGTGTCTATTACTCCAGTGGTTTCATCTCTAACGATCCTTTCATAATTAAACAATTACAAAGTTAGTTTTGTTGTTGAAGAAGTTTAAATAATAAAAATGGAAGCATATTATTATGTCTTCTGTATCATCATCATCGTCCTCAGCCCTTTGTCTCCGGACTGCTGGGCAAAGGCTTCTCTCTGCTTGTATCACTCCTTACGGTCTTAAGACAGTCTGGACCAGGTTCGTCCCGCGACAGATATTATGTCTTCGAACCATCTGGTTGCTGCACGACCAATGCTCCGTTTTCCGTCTTCTGTATGTATGTGGTCATTTCTACAGGAGTAATAGCTGATTCATCAAATTTTATAGTGACTTTTGCATGCAAGCTTTATCGCTTTAGTCTGTTAGGAAATGCAAGTAGTATACTCGAAACGGAAAGAGGTATTTCTTAATTTTTTTTACCGACTTACTTATTTTGTTATTAACCCATTAAACACACATTTTCTCTAATTAAATTCTGCATCATATCGGAACGTGAAATCGCAGTCGTTCCGCCAAGCAGTTTAGCGCTCGTTAATGACAGTTAGAAGAGTATTTATTTATATCTGCCATATCTTCAACGCTCAGGCTATAGCCTCTACACACGTTTCGGTAAATAGTTGCGATAAAACTGTACAGGTGTTTCGCAACAATTTATCAAAACGTTTGTAGCGGCTAGTAGTGTGTTAAGATTTAAGATCAAACAACGTAGTTAAATTTAGCAACACTGACTAAATAAACAAGCCTATTGTTTGATTTTCTTTGGCTAGCTTTATTTATTAATAAATAATAGTACTATTATTACGAAGGAGATAGTATTCTCTCTTCAATGTCTCTTTGTAATGAGTTTTGCAGCCACGATTGCTTAACAGTAAGGCGTCATCCGTAAATTACGTCACACGTGGGCAGGGGGGTCGAAGGCTTCGTTACGTCACACGTCAAAATCTAAAAAATGAAAACAAAATTAAAAAAAATTGGAACTGCTGTTTGCTTTTATTTTATTAAAATACATGCATAAAATTGAAAAATTTGTGACGTCACACCAAGGGGGAGAGGATGTGGAAAATTTGACAATCTGTGACAAGGAGGGAGGAGGGGCACACATGCTAGACTCCTTGGTCCGTGTTTCAAGACGGGTCCTGCGAGTGCCCGAAAATGAAGTTATAAATATGAGTCTTTTCTGCATGTTTTATCCTTAATATAGTCTTCGACTGTATAATACGTCTTACGAATAAGTGTGGTTGTTTAAATTCAACTATAGACAAATTTAATATAGCATCTGGGATTTTGTTATAGAAACTTATACTCACGCCCACAAACGATTTCTGTAAGCTACCTAAACGCAGAAACGTTGTAACAAGTTTATTCTAGATTGCCTATCATGCATATCACAATTGTTTTTATTAAAGGTGAATATTTATTCTAACAAACATAATAATGGCAAATATATACTGTGAAGCAACTGTAAGTATAATCATCTCTTTAAATCTTTCGCGGAGGAAATCGCGTGGCTTTAAGTTATAAATATCTGGTAAGTATTGCCACCATAATAGTCATGAAATAACGAATATTATTGGCCGATAAATTGTTACTGGCCAATAGTATTCGATGATTGATGTAGCCCAATGACTACATTGTGCTACATTAATCATCACAGTTGATAACAGTGATGATTTGGTGGTTGTTATATTGTTTGATATTTATGGGATGTGTTAAACATATCCGGGCTTATTCACTTAGGCCCTCGAGACCAATAAAGATGAACATGCAACCACGCGTTTTGTATTATTTCTAACATTCACACGACTCATTTCTCAAAGACTAGGCAACACATCTTATAATGCAGTTGTCAGTGGACATCTGTAGTTACTGACCTGATAATAATGATAAATGATGAATATTAATCATCACTGTGATGAATAATATCAGTCTTAAAAATTGAGTTTAAGATTGTTCTTCGCTCTCTAATCTAAGAGCTCACAGTATGTATGTTCAGGTATTCTTTATGTTAGTTAAGTGGCTAATCAAATCAAATCAAAATTCATTTATTCACTTAGGTATATTACAAACTCTTATAATGTCATTTCTTGATTTTTCCTTCTTCGTTTCTTGTCAGTCATTCTAGTTTATTTTTAAACGCTTTTATTAAGTTTGATGTGTTTGTTTTCTGTGTCAAATCTTGAAAGCTAAATTATAACCTCTTCTTGGTTTTCAATAAGGCTAAATTCGGTACACGTACGTATCTTCGGTGACAATACAGTATCATGGAGCTGGTTTGATGACGGAGTCAAAAGGTTCGATGTATATTTTAGTATTTTTACAGTAAAAGCGTTAAGTTAAAAAGCTTTTATTTTTAATAATGTGTAATTTTCTATTGATAATGTATTTTTCTTAGAGCTAAGTTACAAGGATGCCTCGCGCCCTGATCTGGCAAACACCATTCTCCTTTCATGCCTCTCGGAAATTGGAACGGATACGCGTCATCCCGCATCTAATGGCGGCTCCACATTATTGCCGTGAATTTACGGCACGAATTCACGGCACAGCTCATGCCCTCCACATTCACGGGAAGCTGACAATCGTTCGTTAAATTAGCCGCGAAATGGACGTGGAAGATATGATTAGACCTTGTCTTTATCAATTAAATAAATTGCTTTGCAGACTGTCTATAAAGAAGCAGATATCAGAATTATATTGATATAAATTATTATATAGAACCCAGTGGCGATATTTAATTTCACGGGGCCGTGAATGTGGATGTGTACCCGTGAACGCCGCGCGAAAGAGGCGCGAACCCTTTGTAGCGGGACAAAATACCGACTTTGATCAGGGAACTGGCGTGAACGCACGCGAACACCGCGACAACCGTCCACATTCACGTTCACGCCTCTTAACTGAGCTTCTAGACACTAATGTGGAGCCGCCATAACACAAAAGAAAACTGGCGTACCTGAACGAAATTGTCACACGCATCGTTCCACTTTCAAGATTTTCCAATAATCTGTTTTGAAAGTTTCCAGCTAAGAAAGGCGTGACCTAGTATTTCGCTGCACGGGATAAAAATAGCTGAGTCATACTTCCTAAAGCTACAAACTAGTAATATCGCGGAAGCGAGCGATGTATTAAGCGAATGAGTTTGCAACAATATAAAGAACCTGGTTAAGAATGCTTCTAAAAATAGAACCCTATTTATGCACTTGAAAACATTGAAGTTTCACTATGCCCCATATCTTGTTCTTAGAGTTATCCCGGTCTCGTACCAGGGCCCACTTAGATAGCGGTAGATATTGTAGTGCAAGTCAAATAGACCGATTGCCGTCTGACGTCATCCCCGAAATCCCCACAATATTTAAAGACTTATATCACTCGGTGATATTGAGACGCACTGTTTTTCGTGTCTTCAAAATCACGGGGCAGGTCGGGTATTTGAAAAACAATGTTCGAATTGGTCACCCATCTATCACCCTCCCGCGATTAGAATTGCTTAACCTAGCGATCGACTCAAATGCCAGCCCCTGATTAATCTACGACCTCACACGACTGTGTCGGCGCTTTAATGGCCGACGTTATACCTTTTTGCGGTAGTATGTCCAAAGGCTATTAAAATATAAAAAATGGGTGTTCCATATAAATATATCAAAGGCCATACATTATTATCAGTTCTTATCTTTTTTGTATGGAATCTTCATTATGAAAGAATAGGCTGTATAGAATATGGAAAATGGACGTTATGTCATAAAGAGGCATAAATTATTTTCAATGTTCTTTTTTTGCAGGGCGTTGTCTATTTCTTTAAATAATAATGAAACTTGGCTGGGCCCTCTTCCGCGGGTCTAGATAGGGTATTAACAATGTAAAAAAGATTGGTAGTCTGTAAAGTCTACTCTCTATTGCTTGTTCCGCCGCTCGATTGCACGGTGGGCTCAAATGGAACGTGACATTGAGTCATGCTTTTTGAGCGAGCAGTCGGCGTTCATCGATTTATAACACGTTATCACGTCGTAAAATGGGTGTTTTAAACCTTCTAATAAAAGAACTTATAAAATATTCAATTCTTATATTTTTTACGCAGTATCAGAGCTTTTAGACACTTTCTCTAACTAGGTTACAAGTCGTTTAACGTATCGATAGTTAAAATCGATTATGCTTGACAGCAAGCTGCTCCATTACACGTGGAATATTCAACACGCTCACTTCATCTCTAGCTCCCATAATCAGCTTAACTCTGTTCGGATGAAAAAGAGGTAATGGACTGAAAAAATCAGCTTGCACACTTTTATACTGGCGATAAAATCATCGACGACTTTGATCCCACATGTATCAGTAGCATTGAAGGCTTTGTCATGTAAATTGTTTTCAGCAAACTATAGAGATATTTTTTCTGAAAGCAATTTGGTACTTATAATCTCTATGTAAATAAACGTATCTATAATAAAATTCTCTTAGCGATAGATATATTTTTTTTTATCTGGTATTATATAATAATAGATTACTGCCCCGAGCGGTAAGTGAGTCATTTAATCTACAAGAGTTGTCTGCACGAGTGTCATGTTGGTGCCCGAGCGAAAGAGAGGACGCTAAATTAACACGAGTGCATTAATTACTCACTTCAAGCAAGGTGCGTAACCTATTTTTCTTCAACTACTAATATACCTACCGTTCTAACATATATCAAATACGTACATATTATACACGGAGACTATAATAAGGAGTAATATCTCCTATGGGAGAAAAGTTGAAAAAGTGTCCACCTGTGTACAATAAATAACAGTACAATGGATGTAGCAATAGTATATGAATTGACCAATAAAAACTTCTAAAATTCACTCTGATGCTGATGTGGCGCCTTATTGACACATTTATATCACACTCTAAACTTAACGGAAGATATTACATCTCCTCTGTGGTAAATTTATATGAAAATAAAACAACAGTGCAGTAATGAAATTTCACACAAAATTACAGCACTATTTTGGTTCTAAGCAGTAAAGGAGTACTTTCTTAGTAATGATAACATTACAGCGTAGTTGGAAGAAAAAGTCTATACCAACCTTAAAACTAACAAAATAGCTACCAAAATTTGCCAGCCCTACAGTGATTTTACCAAAACTAAGCACTTGATATTCTTGGTCACTGCCACCGCAAATTAACTTGAGTATATTATGTTACGGCGACTGAACATAATTTGCCGCTACGTCTATGCAATAATATTATTTAAAATGCAAGTACTGTTAATGCATGGATATTACTCATATAGTATATATCATGCCTACTGGGCTAGCTGGTACTTGGCTATTGGTTATTTAAACATTTAACTGGCAGGAGAGACGGGTACAAATAATGGTCATAGCAGTAACTACCCACTATCTTTCTAATTGTATTTAATGACATCTTAGACTAATTCTTATGTGTTTATAATTTATATGTATGTATATATATGTATGTGTATGTCAGTTAATATGTAAGTATATTGATATTTATTTATGCTTATTTGACTGTTTATATATGTGTATGTATTGTTTTAATACTCTGTTTAGTGTCTCTTCTTGTTATTTTTTTTACATATTATTTCATGTGTTCTTACGCACCACCTACTCCTTCACCACTTCATATATTTCCTTGTCCTAAAGGTTGTGTGGAAGAAATCGCTCTTCAGCGATAACACCGCCTTTTATACTTCTTTTCATGCTGTATGTTACTTTCTTATCTGTCAATTTCTTTTGTGGTGTACAATAAAGCGTATAATTAAATAAATAGGTCCTAGCACGAACTTTTCAAATCGAAGGAAATCGACTAACCGAGTTTACTTAAGTTGAAAATGTTCGTGCTAGGCCCACAGGAGACAAGTCTTAATCATGTCACGCCTTTAATCAATTCTAATGCAGCCCGCGTTAAAGCTAAGAAGGGTCCGCCGTGGGCCTAGCTCGAATATAGGATCAGTCCGTCCGACGGCGTCCACGATCGAAGACGCCGCCATACCGTTCTTGTATCATCTGTCCGTAACACATACATTTTTTTAAGAGTAAGGAATTACCTCTCGTTGAACAGATAGGATAATCTTCTGGTTATCATAGTCATAGTAAACCAGTCTTGGTTAGTTTTACTAATTATTGACCTTAAGCCATTTATTTAGCCTCCACGGGTGGTTCTTCCTTTTTATCTGCCCCATAACTGTTTAGATCTACTACGGGTACGCGACCCCGCTCTACCCTAGCTGCTGTTATCACTACCCCTATCCCATCCGTGACAGTAGTATTCGCATCCTTTCTCTCCACTCCATCTACCTTTATATCCTTATATACCATCCTTTCCTTTACTCCTATTCTTTTATCTAATTAATCTCAGGATAATTAAAACTTTTGAAGAAATTAACAAATATATTAAAGGTACGGAACTCGTCTATACGAGTATATATAATTAGAGGTAGGGCCACGCTTGTAGCCGAATTGGGCCGGCATTCCCGGGTACCAGTACCTCTTTCTTACACGATAGGCGTAAAGTGGCAGCGATGCTGTCACTTCAAGTGATGGTATTGTTGTCGCGTTTCGTTCGGTTTGTGATAGTTTAAAGGCCTAGATCTTTATTTAAAGGCTGGGAATGCATTTACCTTCTAGTGGTGCAGGTGCCCATGGACGTCGGTAATCCCTTAGGTGTAGTGTAAAAAAAATGGATAAAGGCATATTTTATAATATTAACAGTCGAAATATTAACGTGTGTAGATCTTATAAGATGACCTTTAGATTGAAATGCAAGATACAAATGTTTCATATTTGGGCCGTTTTATCTTGCACAGATTACATAAGACATGTCACTGGTGAAAGTTAATTTAGTTTTGAAAGTGAAATCGATTGCACTTTCTTTCACTTATCCATTTAATACTACGGGTTTATATTATTGTTATAAACGATGCCTCTGTGCCTAAATTAATCTGTATTGTTTCGGTGTCTTTATTTGAAAAGAAAATAAGCGAAATACGTTAAAATGTAAAGGATTTCTGTAGATTAATACAGACAAATACAGCTTGAAAAGTGAAGTAAAATATCCTATGTATACAGGAATTTTCAAATCTTATTTATATACATATAAGTAAAATTAAACAGCCTGTTTGTAGATATGATACCTATAACAAAAACGCAAGTTAAAATAAATCGTCTGTTTGTCATTTAGTTCCGGATAATCTTTGGAACGGCTTGACTGATTTGGACGGGAATTTCACTGGTAGATAGCCGATTTTACAAGGCTACATTAATTTTAGAAAATTCATTAGAAGATTTTTTACTCTTATCACTACTTTCAGCTTACGGGAGGATAATATCCCAGGGACAGTATCTGAACCAGGTCCTCACGTATTTTAACCCAAACCTTACACCGTTTTACCAATGCATACAATAAAATACATACTATCTCAAGTCCATAAATACAAATTCACTTTTATTACTGATATAATTTGACTGTCCCGTTAGCGCTGTTGGCTGTGACACTGCTTTCCACTCCGAGGTTGTGAGTTAGGTTCCCGACTCAAGTCTGGCTGTAGTATCTAGATGTATATATGAAGTGGAAGACAGTCTACAATTATTTTTCTAAATATATTTAAAAAAAACTGTTCTCGTCGTTTCCAAGACAGGCATTAGTTAGACCAGTTGTCTATCTTAGAAACAGAAGTCTTTACGTCATATAGTCGTAAATAGATGTGTTATTTATTTGTAAATCTTGTTAATTTTTTATCAGAAGTTCATATTTTTCTTAGCTGTTTGAGAGAAGATACATTTTATCCCTTTAATTGTATTTTTGCGGCCCAAAATGTTGCCAGAGCGTCATTAGAAACAGTCATGAGTTTGCTATGTATTCCCAAGTCCCGTGTTTGTGTTGGAAGGTTCAATAAAGGAGGGGAATGTAAAAAAAATGTGCAAACAACTCTACAAACACGTCGGTGCGGTTTAAAGGCCTCGGCCGGATTGCGAGGGGCGACGGCGGAGGGAGTCAGCATTCCAGCATCTGCGACCGCGCCAACGTCACTCCGCGCGGGTTCCCAGCCAACCATATACCGGAGCCAGACATAGCTTCATTTGTATGCTCATTTCAATGATCATGACTGTGGCCGGGGACTTTGTGTAGTTGCGCCAAGTTTTGTAGAACGTTGTAGTCTTCAAGGACAAAAATATACAAACACATTGAGGTAAGTCTGGCTCCGGCATAAATCTGCGCTACAAATAAATTACGCACTACTGCCATAGACAGTCTCCCTTTCTGTTAGCAAGGAATATTAGTCTATATTCTTAGTTTTTTATTTGTTATGAAAATATATAATAAGAGAAGGTTTTTAGTGGACATAAGTCGGCTATCTATATTATCTTTGAAGTACAAACACTTTCATAGTTTTAATTTAAATTCTTATCAATAATTTTAACACCTTTCTGTAACGAATTATAGAATAGATAGATCGACTTCGATCGACGATCTAAATAAATCAATATAAAATAATAGAAGAGCAGAGACTTCCTAACACAAGTAAAGTTTTACTTAAAAGAAATGAATTAATTACAGGAAATTACAGCTGGAGAATTCCTTTTAAGTAAAACTTTACTTGTGTTAGGAAGACTTCGCTCTTCTATTATTTTATATTGATTTATTTAGATCTATCAATTGATAGATCTAAGTTGGTGAAATAAATCAATTTTAATTTAATTTAACTATCATATTAAAGGAGAATCCTATGAAAAGTGTAAATCTTAAAAGAAACCTGTCAAGCATTATGTGATGTATTGTGGGTGATACGGAACCCTCAATGCGCGAGTCGGACTCGGATTTGATCGATTTATTAAAATTGTTTAGTCACTGGTACTCTCCAGAAGCGCTGAACAGTTTTCGATTGGACCCTTACTGGCTAGTTGCTGATTTAATCAGAAAAATTAACAAAATAGTCAATATTAATTTATTTTGTAGGTTGCCGGCATATGTAGGCAGTTCAAGTCCAGCCAACAACCTCTTCCTCTTCTACCTAGCGCTATCCCATTCTTATACCAGATTGCAGAAGATCTAGAAGGAGATCTAGAGAGAAGATCTAAGATGACCGACTGCCGTCTAAATCTTTGGAATTCCCACAATCTTACGACTAATATTACTCAGTGACATTAAATGAGACCCACTATGTTACGTGACACGAAGGTCAGATATTTGAAAACCAGTGTTAGAATGGGTCGACGAGGCCGCGATAAGAACCGCTTAAACTTGCGATCGTCTCAATACGCCAGCCGCTAATTAAGCTACGACATCTTCAAGTCAACTATCACTCAAGTTAAATCGGTACACTGCCATCTGTCGAAAAAGTAGTAAAACCACGTCGGTAGGCCCAGAACCTGTCACTGATTTTTTCCACCTCGAGAAAGGTATGCAATAAATATCAAAGCTCTATAGTTCAAACGTGTATTGCAAAAGGAAACGAGCTAGAATCAACTCATAACTACGTCTCATATCTATAGTCAAAGATTTTATTCATCTATATGTCTATATATGCAATTACTAACAAAATGAATTAATGTATGTTTATGTATAGTTCAAAACATACGTCGTAAGGGCAATGTATGTTTGCGACTTCGGGTTTGGATTCTCGTAGTAGTAGCACTCTGGACAGAGAAGAGTGGTTTAGACTTATTCACAGACAAGATTATAGTTTCCGTAGTGTAGCGGTTATCACGTGTGCTTCACACGCACAAGGTCCCCGGTTCGATCCCGGGCGGATACGTTTTATTTTTTATCTTAAATATTAAATAAAAGGTAATTTATTTAATGAATTACACAAACTTCAAAGTCGGAAAAAATATTTGCTGTTGCATCAGGAACGCTTTTAAAGTACCAATGTATAGATGTTTATACAATGTACTCGTATTCATATTCTTTTCAAATATACAAAAAATATACAAAAAATAAGTATATTCTATGCATATATAAGCAAAAGGTCACCTAATTTTAATCTTGAAAACAGCGAGACGTGCAATGATAAAATGGCAAGAAGGTAATTTATAGTTAGTAGAAATTCACTAAGAAAGAATATTTCGATACAGCCAGTTTTACACAGACAAAGTCGCGGGAAACTTCGAGTTAAATATAAATTTCTACAAAATAGAAACCTACATTATATCCTGTCACAAGCAAACATACACGACCAACTTATTCCCAGGTTCCGACTATAGATACGCATCACGCAACTGGTAGTCTGAAGACCAGTGTTTTTGCTACCATTTCGTGCTCACAACAGCATGGTTATGTAACTGTTTAGAACTGTATTACTGCTTTTTGTCAGCCAGCCACATTCCCTTCTATCGCCCTTCTAGCACTTAAATATAATCTATATTTAATAATCCCTACTTGAAAACGACTGTGCTGGTCATCTTTCTATTAATACTTAGACGGAGACGAATTTCTTAGCATTCCATGGATTCGCCGTGCGTGCGGGTATTTGACCAACAGTGGAACATTATAGGCTAATTAAAAAAAAATACTTCTATTTTTCCTTATCATATTTACATCATATTTCGTTCAATTCTGTATTAAGTCTTAAGAATGAAAATATAAAGAACATTCTAAATTCTGTTCTATCATTTGAAGATAATTAGTTTCAGTTAATTACTAGAAAGGACATCTAAAGCCACACTAGTAGGATCATACCAGATTTAGCTAGGCAGGGGAGGGAACATTGGCAGTTTAATGATATTAAATATCACTATTCTACAATTGCATAGTTTTCAGCGACATACATATATGAAAGGACGCTTAAACTGCCGTGTCGCCTTTGCTAATAAGAACTGCGACTATTGTGGCGACAGAACACAGAACGTGTATATTCCGTCTTAAAATTAAATCAAATGATATTAAATATCCCTACTAAACAGTTGCATAGTTTTCAGTGACATGCACAAATGAAAGGACGCTTAAATTGCCATGTCGCAGTTGCTAATTACAACTGGGATGCTGTGACGACGCAGAAACCTGTCACAGACGAGCGCTTCCGTTCATGCGAACTGGTGCTCGCCTTTTGTGATCACATCCACCGTACTGAGATTTAATTACGTTTGTACTTTGTCTCCACACCAACAAATTATACTGCACTGTTAGACGAGAGAAACAGAGGATGTATTCTGTGCATATATGGGAAATATCGTGTTAATTCAGAGACCACTTGTAAAGAAGAATAGAAGTGGAAGACACATTGTGTCGACCCTATATAAGGCGAGACGACAAAGTCTGCGTCAAATTTTCGAATAATTAATTATTCGATTGAGTTTTTGCGGGCTCTGCTCAATGCAGGGCGCCTCGAAACTCTGGTAAACGTAGCTCTAAGTGGAATTTTTCATCACCAAAATAATACACATCTTTAAAAAATATATATACATAATTATGCTAAAAAATGACTTTCACAAGGGTTTTCAAACAACCTAAGTGACTAAACGATTTTTGAATTTGAATTTGTTAGTTGTTTTTCACTGATTTATATACTCATTAAAAACACTTCTTATGCCGGAGCCAGACATAGCTCAAAGTGTTTGTACATTTTTGTACTTGAAGACTACAAAGTACTACAAAACTGTGCAGCTATACAAAGTCCCATCAATGACCATTTAAATGAAGCTATATCTGGCTCCGACATTATAGAAAGCCTGTTGCATTTTTAGTATTACTACACATTAAAGTCATGAGAATGTTTTTCGTTCTTCATATGAAGTTGCCCAGAAAAGTGTAAAATACAAGCTGTTTGCCGCGAACTTCTCCCATGAAAATTTAACTTGCGAAAGCTCTTAGACGTCCTCGATCTGGCTTTATCGAAAAACCGGTTCTTTACGGAAGTCTACTAATTATAAACTACCTCCCTGCCAAATTACATCTTTGTACGTCCCGCGGTTTTCGAGATATCATAAATAGGTGCATAGGTTGTACGCGCAGATCTTTCAAACTACGCAACGGATTTTAATGCGGTTTTCACCAATAAACAAAGTGATTCAAGGAAAGGTACCTATAATAAATTTATGTTATAGAAGATAAAAGCCGAGATTTTCAATGATTTGTAACGAAATGTCGTAAAAAACGTATTTTTGTGCGCTTACGTCGCATGCGCTGGCGAAACCTTGCGAGATAGAACAAAATAATGTATTACGGAATTGTACATCCTAAAAAGATCTCTAATAAAGTCCGCGATGGTATAGGTCATTCTCTTAAGTATAACCCTCAGGAACCATTTTTATCTTTTACGTATTCCAAAAAAATAGTGTTTTTTTACGAAGCTATTTTAAAGAATGCCGTATTAATCCTTATCCATTTAAATACGTTAGATATCTTGTACATTTTATGCAGATCAAAATTTACCTTTACGTCGTATCAATTATAATGAATATTTTAGAAGATATGAGAGATTTAAAATAACTTGGCAGAGCGGGCCGGCGGCGGGCGATGGCGCTATAATTCGAAATAAAAAAAATAACAGAACGTTCGGGCAAGTCATCTTTTATTTTTTTTCTCAGTTATATCGTTTTGATATGTTCCAAGACACTATGAATGTATAAAATAATTGATAAATAATATCTCCAACACAATAGCTAAGTAAATGCGATAATGTTATCTATACCCAGAATTGTATTTATAGAAAAATTAAATATTACACATGACTGGCCTATACGGCCTGGCTTACTGACCCGTAGGTCAGTGTCGGTCCTACTCTGCATTCACGCATTGCATACAATATGTACTATCCAAACACGACGTGTTACGTTAATATTTACTTTACTGTTTGCCCAATTGAATTGTGAAGAAACAGGAATAACTTTGACTGTATATTAAATGGAATAAGAATAACTTTGATTGTATATTAAATAGAATAAGAATAACTTTGATTGTGTATTAAGAAGAATAGGAATAATAAAACATTTATTTGTACAACAATTACACAATTTAACGGAACGCTGAAAAACTTTCACTTTTCTATACTATATACAAATATAGATATTTCAGTCTAAAAGAGCACGTCTATCCACTTATGAATTACAACGCATGTTTGTGTGCGTGCAGCGTTTTTATTATAAACTAAAACTCAACCAGGCACATCTGCTGGCCTTCTGGTCGTGCAGATGTCCATGGGCGCCGGTAGGCACTTCGGTGCCTGCTGCCTGCTCGTCTGCCACCTTGTAACATAAATATATATATATAATATTTACGTAAACAGCAACCGGTTCTCCTCTAAATTTAGATATATCTTATATCGATTTTTACACTTAGCAAACTCGCTTTCTAGTCTAGAATATGTAATGATGTAACAATAACTATTTTTATTACAAAGTCTCCATCCCCCGACCCCCTGTTCATAATTGTTATAATATGTAAATTAAAAAAAAAGTGATCCATTTTATAAAACTTAATATTGAAGCACGTAACCGTAGTGTTCGAGTATAAATGAGGTTTAATATCAGCATAATGTATTGTAGTGTTGTTGAGATATACACATGAAACAGTCCCACCCGTCTGTCAGTCATCTTTCTTGTCTTGTTTTTTCTGTCCTCTTTTTCTATTACTATCTTCCTATTGCTTCTCTTTATTATGACAACCTCTTCTCTCTTTCATTTAACACCTAGCACACATCCATTTAGATAAACGAGTGTCAACGGCTCTATATAGGGGTTTCGAGATTATAGAATTATTAGATGGGGGTTTTTTTTTTTTTAGATTGAAACCGATGAATTTGAACAGAAATTTTTCTATCATCTGTGATACGTTTAACCGATAAAGGAATCTTTGAAATGTAAATTTTGAACACAATGCTGTTCGCCGTTCATGTACTCTACCTCAGCACAAAATCCAATCAAGGTGATAACTAATTATTGTAATACGAAGTAAATGCGAAAAAAAAAGGCTTAATAGTCAATATTAGTGTCCCAAAGTTTAGATATATTTTTTATTCTTCCTTTATTAAATAATGTAATAAATAAATAATTTTCAAATTAAGAACTCTTTTTAATAACTCAAGTATTTCCTAATTCGAAAATTCTTATTTATCCTTATTCGGGCAATCTATGTAGTGACTAGTAAATGTTTTATACTTTATTTATTTCTATTTCACTTCCGCTTTTCAAAAGTCTTCTAAATTCGAAAGATAATAGTTTTCTTAAGCGCAAATAAATTTTGGAAAATTGGAGTGATTAATATGTTAAATAAAATATGTGAAAATTATGTAACCCCCTCTAATCTCCACTTAATAATACCCATTTGCTTCTAACAAGTTCAACCACTATATACACCAAGTAAAATGTCTTCAGTCACAAACACAGCGCCTTACAAAAATTTCACGAAATGATCTCGATGACTAGTTTAGGTGGTCAGCATTTGAAGTATATATACTAGCTGTTTCCCGCGACTTTGACCGCGTAAAATTTAACTTACGAACGCCTTCAGACGTCCCTAAACTGTCTGGCCCTGTCGTTAAATCTTGCTACATTATAATTAGAGGTAGCACCATGCCTGTTGCCTAATTGGGCCGGCGCGTCCGGGTACCAGTACCTCTTTCTTACATAAGATCGGCGTGAAGTGGCGGCAATGCTGTCACGTCAAGCGATGGTATTGTTGTCGAGTTCCGCATGGTCCGAATTTGTAATTAAAGGCCGGCGAAGAATCTGCGAGCCTCCTGGTGATGCAGATGTAAATGGGCGTCGTTAGTCGCTTTGGTAAACCGCCCCCCATTTGCCCCTTGTAATAATATATAAAAAAAAAAATATCGAGATCATTCGTAACATGGCTAAACGGCTTACAAGTGTGAAATTGTAATAATAGTGCCACGTATATATACAACGTTATATTTGTTACATCGGTCTGGAAATATAGACGCATATTATATGCCTATATATATATATATTGTTATTTATACGGCGAATCAAATCATCTAGACGATTTATATACTGTGACTCTTAGTATATTTTAAGAGTAAAATGTAATTTAAGGGCCATCCGTGAGTCACAAAACTACGTTAGGTTGGAATGAGTTAAGAAATTTGCGAAGATTTTTCTTCCAACTAGGTTATGTTGGCATGAGTTGAGTTTTTAAAGAAGAGTTTTGTAACGACTACGTTAGGTTGGCATGAGTTAAGAAAATTAACTTGGAGCCTTATACCTCGAGTCTCCAGAGTGGCGGGCCTAGGGATCGTAGAAGCTATCCGTCCTAACCTGGAGAGGTGGCTCACTAGACCGCACGGGTCACTTACCTTCAGATTGGTGCAAGTGCTTACCGGACACGGGTTCTTCGGCAAGTACTTGCATCTAATTGCGAGGCACGGGGAGACGCCGATCTGTCCTCAGTTAGGCTCGGACGTCGTCGCGGTGCACCACACTGTGGTAGAATGTCCGGCTTGGAAATCTCAGTGGCTTGGGTTATACTTTATACTTATAGATACTATTGGAAAACTTTAAAGCACAGATAAGTTCACAAAATACTAGAATTCACTTGTGTTTCGGAAGGCACGTAAAACAGTGGGACCCGATTAATGTCACTTTGTGATATTAATCGTAAGGTTGTAGAGATCTTGGGGGTTCCGAGAATGACGTCAGATGGCAATCGGTCATCTTAACTCGCCCCGCAGCCAAAATCCTCTGCAATCTAAGCGGACCCTGGTACTTAACCGGGATAACGCTAGGAAGATCAAGAAGAAGAATATTTTAAATTAGTTTATTTTTAACACCCAGTAAACACATGTTTATTTTACTGATATTATTATATATTATACTGATAAATTATATGTATGATGTTATATTTCGGTTACGATTCCCGTTCCGATAAAGCAAATATAAAATCTTCGGTACCGATAAAACGCTTCCGTACATCCCTAGTATGAACGAGTTTGCATGCTGATTTTAACAGGACTACCTCACCGAGACGCCATGGCGACGTCGCCGGATACGTATCCAAACAATTCATATTAAAATTTAGGACTGGTTACTTGGCGACGTAGCCAAATTAGAAGCGTAGCCACGATTAGTACTAGCTACTCATTTGGCAACCGCAGATATCCATGGCGTCTCGGTGAGATAGGAGCCTAATATCACAAATTTTAAATTTTAATTTATTTACTTTAATACTCTTATTTAAAAAATGTATAGACTTGTTTGTGAATTTGCATGCCCTAACATGGCGAAACCCGTGAAACTTTTTCTATATAGCAACTGTCATCCTATGTACCTTGTTTCGCGTAAATAAAGAATTATCTTAACTTGTCTAAGACACGTTAATTTATCTAGAAAAAAAATTGTGTATTCGTAATGCGGTAAAATACCGTTCTTATACTCTAACTTTCCAGTTCCGATTGGATTTAAATCGGAAAAATTGTTTTCTTCTTAGTATAGGAAGGTGCCTCAAGTACGATCTCATGAATTTAGTAACAGTACGTTTTGTTTCGACGTTACAAACACACTTTAATTCTCTAAATCTATTTGTATAGGGTAGCTTGTTATAATATTAAAAAACGGTCCCTTTTACATGGAAATCTGTTCCCAGTTGTGGGTGATCAACAGACTGTTATTAATGTTAAATAAACATTCGATATTATATACAACGCAGCTTTGTGGGCATAACGTAATATTTGTTTGACTTATTTAAGCGTAAAGGGGAGACAAATTTAATATGAAACCGCGTATAATTTTATTATATGACAACTGGTATATAAAAGCTGGAGATTCTGGAAATGTCTCTTATTGACGAGGTCTCTTAATGTTGTCTATTCTACTCTTAATGGAGAATAGACGGGAACCTCGAAACAATGTTTCTCAAACGGGTTTCTCTTCATTCTGAGTATTTATACTTCTGATTTTACTTACACTGTTCCTGATCGTAAATAGACATGACCACAGACAATATCATTTTTCTTTTAAAAGCTGGGAAATGTATTTAGATACGATTCTATTACTCGTAGAACCCGAGGGACTAGAACGAACTTTTCGAACCGGAGTAAGTCGACGAGACGACTTTACTTAGGATGAAAATGTTCGTGAAACGCCCAAAGGAGACAAGTCTTAACCGTGTCACGCTTTTAGTCAATGCTAATGCAGCCCGGCTTGACTCTAAGAAGGGTCTGCTGTGGGCCTAGCACAAACATTTTCATCAATCATTCACAAGTACAGTCGACTCTTCGACTATCTTCGATTCGAAAATTTCGTTCTAGGACCACCCAAACGCCACGAATTGACCCGAGAAATCTAGACTTGTATTAGAAGCAACTATATTTGTAGGTCGCAATTGCAAAATAATAATAGTTTTATAGTGTACTAGTTATTACGCGATTTCCGCATAAAATGAAGTGAACAATTTTAGCGTTATGATGTATATAGCCTTCATCGATAAATGGGCTATCTACCACCGAGATAATTTTTCAAATCGGACCAGTAGTTTCTAAGATTAGCGCGCTCAAGCAAACAAACAAACGAACACTTCAGCTTAATGTATTAACTAGCTGTGCCCGCGACTTCGTCCGTGTAAAATTAATTTTAAAATATAGATTCAATTTTAGTGTTTTGATATATATATATAGGTCTATAACATTCCTTGTTAAGTGGGCTATCTAACACTGAAAGAATTTTTTGAATCTGACCAGTAACTCCTGAGATTTGCGCGTTCAAGTAAACAAACAAACAAACTTTTCAGCTATATATATTAACTAGCTGTGCCCGCGTATTCGTCCGTGTAAAATTAATTTTAAAATATAGATTCAATTTTAGTGTTATGATATATATATATAGGTCTATAACATTCCTTGTTAAGCGGCCTATCTAACACTGAAAGAATTTTTTGAATCTGACCAGTAACTCCTGAGATTTGCGCGTTCAAGTAAACAAACAAACAGAAATACCGCCCTTTGACTCTTGATTAAAACATCAAGCGAGACCCTCTTAAAATCTGTCAATACTATTACACTAATCCCTTATAACACGGTACTCTTATAACGGGATTTCATATTACGCGATTTTATAGTTACATATGGATAAGTTATTTGCTTAAAATGTTCTTACTTTGATTTTAATAAAACGCGAATATTTCGTTCATAGCATAGTTTTATCTTAATATTCGATTTAAGCCCCCTTGACGAAACAAGTTAAATGTGAATCATTTGTACATTGTGCGTTGTGCGTACATTGTACGAGAATACTTCTACAACGCATTTTCCTATAACGCGGAACAAATTTACCGTGTTATATGGGGGATTACTGTATTATTGTTCATAGATTGGATATTTTACGAGGTCGAGATCCAGTTTGGGTCGCTGTGGCATCTTTTCCAACAAAGTCACCTTGTGACCTTAACTTTTAAAGTTAGGAATCACTTTCCGTAATTGTGTTCAGTTAAATTATACGGATAAATTAATTTTCTTCGCATTCCAAATATTAAATGGGAGTTATCACGCGAAACCAAGGCCTCAACTTTAATTATACGTCATTAAATCAGTGCCCATTTTATCGCACCCCTAATTAGAAAAGTTTTACGGATTTATTTAACTTTGAGCTTATTTTTATTTTGCTACGACTCATAATAGCGTGTTAGAATCAAATATATATTTATAAGATTTTTACGTCGTACTTGTTGTTTACCGCAGCTGCGCTAACGACAATTTTTTATACTCTTATGTAACGTGATATTACGTAACGTAACAACAGTTTACTCAATTTATTGTGTAAAAATAAGAAGTTTCAACATTTAACTTGAAGGGAAACACAAATAGACAAAAAGAACGGTTAAAGATATTATAAGAATTTGTGTATATGGTGTTTTGTGTATACGATGTTTCATGAAAAACTAAATTAGTTCGCTTTAATCCGCGAATGATATTCGCGGATTAAACCAAAATAGTTTAGTTTTTCATGCATGTCGTGGATTTCCGCAAAGTAACGCCTGATTGTATCAGTTATATACGATGTTTTATGTATATGATGTTTAATTGTGTTTATGAAATACATAAGATGTATACGATGGGCTGGCCAGAATAAAAACGAATCTCTTAGGCGTAGCCTATCCAAGGCCAGAGGACTACGGTTCCTTCAAGCTGCGGGCGGTACTGGAACTTTCTTACTTGAATCTTTGAGCACTGCAGCTGCGATAACAAAGGGAGGGGGTGAGCACAAAAGATCCAACAGGGTCGAGGGGCATCCGCCATGCGGGCTCCCACCAAATATAACATAACATAAGACATAAGATGTACAAGCACTTTCAAATACTTTACTTCATTCTAAACTTAAGTTAGAATTATAAAACTGCTCAACATTCCGCCCTCAAGAAAAATATCAACGGGAATTTATTCCATCCTCGTATCTATTGTTATCAAAACTCTATAAATTAAAATGAATTACCCACTTCGGGAACCTCGCAACAGCACAGAATAATTTATGAATGCGAGCAGTTTGTGACAGAAGTAGGCTCATATATTTAAAAGTATCGTTATAGTGCAAAAGAAACAACATAGCTTTCAGTTGCAAGATTTATATTATGTTAGTAGTTTCCAAAGTTCAACACGCGAACACCGCAAAGTGACCAAAGTACAAACATTTTCGATTAGCATTTTATATCTTATTTCTATGTCCTATCTGATTAGTTCTCTTAACGATCTTTAAGTAATCAATGCGATTAATACGGTGAAAAGATATGATAACTAAGTGACTAGAACGCGTCGCTTCTAAAATAGACCTTTTAAAATCTACGCACCAGCCAAGGCAGTAGACCAGATCATCCCAGACTAGGATGAAGAATACAAATATACAAATCAGTCATTGTTCTTGTATATAAAGTCTCGCTAAAACTCGAAAACCGCTGGACGAATTTAAATTCTGTTTGTGTTGTTTCATACCCCTTATTTCAGGGAAGGTTTAAAATAACTAAAGGAAATGTCAAAAGATTATTTAAAAATACAAAAAATACGCATCGCTACTTCAGAATAATTCAAATAGATGAGGTTTTTTTTTAATGTATATTTATACTCCACGCTGAAGGACCATACAGTTTTTATTTTATTGCTTATTTATTATATTTTTCTATCTTTTCACTACTTTCCGTTCAATTAGTCTTTTAGTTCCAGTTTTTTTTTTAGGCTTTTTCGGGGCAGCCATTTCCGCGATGAGATGGAGGTAACGCTGGTAGATTAAATAAATATATACAGGAGTATTTGACACACGGACGTCTGTTCCTAAGGTAGACAACTTAATGTCTGTGTTATAGGTAACAGCCGCCTGTTATACACAAA
>JANCMC010043147.1:4235-35283 GCA_024363005.1 Charaxes varanes | reverse complement strand
AAAATAAACATTTTTTTACTTCACAATAATGCCAAACTACGCCACAGATATAAGTAGAAGAGAAAATGTATCGTTTTTTCTTCTGCTTATACCTGTGGCGCAGTTATAAGTAGAACAGTAGTAGAGATTATATACCAACCAAATATATGCAGAAATACTAAAATAGTTACTTTAAGAAGTAGAAGCAAATACTACCGAATATTTACTCAGATTTATACTCGCATATATGCGGAAAAGTGACAGTATCTGAAAACATTAAATTCTGATTTTATATGCACTAAAACGAATGAAAAGAAAAGCTTGACATAGTAAAATTATCGAAAGTTATCATAAAAGAAAGTATTGCAATACGAACAAAAGAAAGAGTTAATCGAATGCGAAACAAAGTTAGAATTAGTAACAGTCTTTCATATTTGATGTTATTGCTGTTTTAATGTTGAATAGGTATTAGGTTTTCTCCTCCATGGATATTGGTTTAGTATTTATTAATTTTAATGCTGGTCGATTCGATATATTGGAGGCGTGTATAATGCATATGGGTTGTTATTCTGGACAGCTTTCGCGATGTTGATGCGAAATCGTTTCTCATATTTGTCTAACGAAAAATTTTCGTCGACCATGCATGAATTAAAGATCCTTTTATTGTCAAAACATTGTAAATATTTTTTTATTTATTAAATAATATATTTACAATAAACATTTCCAAGGACGTTACATATTTTGCAACAATAACTAAATAATATGTAAGTAAACTAAATATAAATTATTTTTTTTGCAATTTAATTCCAATACTGTATATAATCATATGGCTTGTGTAAGTAATCTTTTAACTAATTATTTTAATTTTATGGGTTCTTTTTTTAATTTCATTTATTGTCTTTCATTGTTGTATTAATACTATTATTTATGGCATATTTTAGTTTAATTGTACGTAATAACATTGTTGAATTTTAAAATTATAATATTTTTTTAATTAGTTTGTAACAGTTCATGTATGCATGATGTAGCTATCTATAAGTGATATAGCATTTAAGTCTTTTTTATGTGTCATGTAACTCTGAAATTCTATTATGTGTATATCGTTGATGATATCATTAAAGAAATTATATAAAGTATAGAAGAAATGAATTCATTAATGGTGGTCAAAATAAAGAGAAAATAAATGTGGGCACACTAAAATGTAATATAAATTTGTCAATATGATTACAAAAGGGAACTCAATCGTGGAACCTAAAAGTCACTAAATTATACCGGAGCCAGACATAGCTCAAATTGTTTGTACATTTTTGACCTTGAAATCTACAAAATTCTACAAAACTTTGTGAAGTTATACAAAAGTCCCTGGTCACACTACATGATCATTGAAATGATTATTCAAATGAAGCTATACCTGGCTCCTGCATTATAGAATTAGAATTAATAACATTAATCTCTCAAATTCTTCACAGAGTAAGATAGAAGTCTCTAGACTCTAGGTCGGGTCATAGTGCAGAAGAAGAGGCAAATCACTTTCACCCATCGCTCCATTAGTCAGCGTCTACGTATTGCCCATAAACAAGATTTTTATTTTATTTTTTAAACGCTGTAGCAAAGATCCAACCTTTCGCTGCCATGAATCATCAATTTATAACATAATGTTAAGTAAATATTTTAAAGATTCTATGAAGGGTATTTTTTTTGTAGATGTATATTTTAAAAATAGCTTTTTGCATCCAAAGCGCAGTTATCGAAGTTGCATTAGGTGAGTTTTTGCTTTGCACGTTTTTGTGTGTTTTCATTTGAGTACATATGGCGGATTGTTTCGGTTATTTTTAGGTTGGCATGTGCCGCGCCATTCGCCTCAGACGCTGATGTCACTTCTTTTTTAATTATTCATCGGAAAGGGGTAATGTTTTTTGTCTAAACGGTTAAAGTGCACCGATAAAGGTGCAGCGACCATATGTATAAGTTTTTTGCATTCTGATCTATTTTTAGTCTTTAGTTTTTTTAAGATTATTCCAGACCGAGATGTCAAACTTTTTCTGTTATAAAAATACTAGTAACACTCTATGTTTCAATTATTTTATGTCCTCATTAATCCTTCTGCTAAGTATAATACATAGCTTTATTTGAATGATCATATCAATGATCATTTAGTGCAACTGTACCAAGTTTTGTAAAACTTTGTAGACTTCAACGACAAAAATGTACAAACACTTTAAGCTATGTCTGGCTCGGGCATAAGGCTTGTATCAAGAATGGGCACAACAATTGTCAAGCGGATTCTTGGTTAGAATACTCAATTAATATCACAAAGTGACATTAATTGAGCCCCACTGTTTTACGTGCCTTCCGAAACACGGTGGAGGTCGGATATCAAATATAAACCAGTGCTAGAATGGGTCACCCGTAATTCGTAGTATTAAATAACGAGGCTATAACCAGCGTGTTGCGAAATGATAATATAACCATCTACGAGACAGACAACTGCACAACCAAAAGGCTAGCAGATGCGTTACCGGTCTTTGAGGTTTCTCAAAGGCACCTGCGAGCCAATGAAAAAGACTTTACTCTTTTTGGCGCGGCCTAACTGATAACTACTAACTATAAATTAGCTCCCGGCCAAATTTGTACGTCTACCGGTTTTCGAGATTTCGTGTTAGGTGACCTTTCGATATACAAATATTGATATACTTTTAATTGTAGAACAATAAGAATAACTTTTATAAACATCTTGACGTACAAAATAACTATGGCCTGAAAGTTAGTTGGTGTGCAAGTAGCAAGGCGGCTGACGCAGGGCGGGCGGCGCGGGCGTATTAATACCCGCACGTGCGCACGCGCAGCTGCCGGCCACGTGGCTGCGCTTTGCGTAAAAATAGATCATTGTCTCTATCGCGGACACGCCCACCGACAGATAAAATACCACATCAAACGATGAACGCTAAAGGTATGTGCTCATCAGCGAAAGAACGTCGCGTCTTATTATGTCATTAACTTAAAAACCCTTTCTCTTATCTTCAAGAAAAAATATTGTGACGCGGAAAATATACCAATTAGATCGCAAAACCTTTCCCATTATTGGAAATGCTGTACAAATTACACGATTTCTTGGGAAAACAGTTTAAAAAGTTTTAGGGTTCCTAAAACTTTTTAGTGCTTATGTTTTCGCTCAGTACACCCGCAAGGTGGTCCCGCCCCATGTATTTCCAAACTATTAGATGTAGATTTGAAATCTTCTATGTCAATAGAACATGCTAAAAACTAATTTAAAGAAATATTTTCAGCGAAATCGAACTTTTGAAGTTATTTAACAAATACCTTTATCGAGTATCAGATACGGAACCCTTCTATATAAGCGTAACTTGACGCGCTCTTCGCCAATTTATTTAACATTCTTTTTGTCTACTACATCTCTATTAAAATGGATAGGAATCCTACACTTTTAAATTTCCCAAACCGTATTACGAATTTCTAGATATTTCTCAACATTTGACATTAATGAAGAAAGTCAAACTGAAATGCACCTTTACTTTTGTGTATAACTAGATAGACTCACATCAACAAACTCATAAAATAGTGTAATAAAAACGTGCGGTTTAATTGATGATGTATTCACAGCCTAACGCAGACGTTGGTTCAAAACCTCTGTTGTACCACCTGCACCAACTTTCGTAATGTTTTCACAGATTTCATGAGCTTTTTTATTGATCAAATGTTTAGACACGGCCCCAGAGTAACTAGCAGCAGCGAAGAATACCGCACCAGATACAATATTCGGTTTTAATATTACCTTATTGTCGAAAATAAAAATTTTATTATATACTAGCTGAAACCCGCAGTTAAATTAAATTCCCTAATTATTTTTCTAAATCTGAAGTAAACTTTCTTACTCCTTGCACCCTCTGTTTTCTTGCTATCTGACAATTAAACTCCCGTGGAAATTGGTCCAGACGTTTCGGAGACTAAACGGAACAAACAGACAAGCAAACCCACAGGCATACAGACAAAAATGTTTTAACTTACGTTTTTATTATCATATGGAATTAGTAAAAAAATAATTTCAGCTTTACAGACACTTCAATTTTATTTATATGTATATATAAAATGTACAGAGCCAATCTAAGTATTCAATAAAATAATGTTTCTTCTTTTAGTCCCCGATCGAACATTCGGTTTCGGTAGTGAAGACTAGTCGAAACTAGTTCGGTCGAACTCATCCAGCTCTAGCTTAAATACACTTAAAAAGTAGAAACGCTTACAAATAAAAAATACATTTTATGCTGTGCTTAACATTTACCATGTACGAGGGTAAGCGGAATTCCTGCCCGCCCTATCCCCCCATCCTCCCCATGGATCGATAGCCGCCATTTTGAATTTTCCGACCAATACGCGTAGCCATGGAAAGCGGTCGCCATGGCAACGCGACCACTCGTCCTGAAGGGGAAAGTATAAGGCTTTATGCTTGTTTTGAAACCAACCTCTACCTTTACTGGGTCTCTATAGGGTGTAATATATATACGTAGTGTATATATATATATTATTACACCCTGGGGTCGTTTTGTGCGTTTATATTGACGAATAGCTAACTCCGACTTCGCTTGTTTCTACCTCCAGGTTAATTTTATTTTATCACACATTTTTGGGGTAGGATATTATTAAAATTTATATTGTGAGACAACGGGCAGGGTCCAGAGCTTTGTGACGTCACAAGTCAGAATTGGAAATATTCATAAAAACATTTTTTTTTTAAATATGTAGATACATACATAAAATTAAATATTATGTGATATCACATGAACAGGCAGGGGGTTTCGAAAATGTATCAACCTTTAAAAAGGATGGAGTAGTTAAAAACCGTAACAATTGTGTGACGTAATCTATAAATAAACCCTTTACATAAATTCGCACTTTGGCTAATTATTCACTCTGTATATTTTTAAAGAACCAAATTAGTGCAGCTATTTTAATGAGGCTAATGGTATATATGTTTATCTTCTAATAATATGAACAACTAGCTATACCCGCGACTTCCTCGGTGTATAATTAGGTAAAAAAAAGACACTCAATTTTAGTGTGACGATATCTAGTATACAACCCATCTAGCTATAGAGCTATCTAGTGCTGAAATATTTTTTCAAGTTTCTAAGATTAGCACGTTCAAGCAAACAAACAAACTCTTCAGCTTTATGTATTAAAGTATAGATAGTAATCTACAGTAGAATCATTAATTAACTTATAAATAGAATGCAGACACCTGCCGCTTCTGGAATTAATGACATCTTATCATTACGGTTCCGGATAATAAAGACATTATTCAAAAGCTAGATCTCCAACAACTTTTTGTGTCTATTGTTTCACATTGAACGCTTCTCATAAACTATTATTGTTTGTGTAAAAAAGTAGTACAATAGTCCTTAAAAATAAACAATGCACTCTTGCGAGTTGGAAGATAACGACTGAATACAAAATTTTAATAAACTAACATTTAATACTAATTTTTATTTGATTTTCCACGAATTTCTCGCCTCGCACAACTTGCCTGTGGATTTAAGATTATTTGAAGATATTAATTTAAGATTATCATTTGTAGATTTAAGAATATTTATTTTCTTAGCTTTTCTATTTAAATATATCAAAATACTTTTAAAAAGGCTTATTTCTTTTCAAAACGAATTATGTAAGTTACAGGCGATGACACGCAACCACACATAGTTGAATCTTTCGGTGATACGCTATCGAGGCATTTCTTAAATAACTTCAAAAGTTATAGTCCAATATCGCCCACAATCATTTACGTTGGGAGTTTTTGGCATGTCTAATGAACATGGGAAATATCAAGTCTCTACATCGAACCGTTTGGAAATCCTAGGGGGAACCACCTTGCGAGCGGACAGAAATACAGACGGGCGGACTGAGCGAAACTATATGGACTCCTTGTGTGACTACGGAACCCTAAAAATACATCTGTCAATTGCCCATGTTAAACTAATCCAAAGGCACTTTTAAATTAAGAAAAAAACCTGTCAACTGCATCATTAAATAAGCTCAAAGCGAGTCAGGTATCTATAAACAGCTTTATGAATAAGTGCTCAATATTGTTATTTGCAACAGTACTTCCCATCTATACACTTTGAATCGTATGGCCGTTTACTAAGAAGCAGGCATTGTATTGAGATGTTTTGCCAACACAATCGTTCGCGGCACAAAGCTAGCATCATGCTAATTCCTTTATGCTCAAGTAAATTTCCACGGTATGAGTAAACTGACTATAAGTCCTGCTTTTGACTGGACAGTCCCGTTTTTAACCAGTCTATCCGTCTGTCTGCAACACACACTAAAATATCCCCCTTTAGAAAAGAGAACCAACAATCCAGAAAGCGCCATTCGAAAAGCGATATTTCGTAATTCATTTGCTCCGTGTACAATGAAATAAAAAAATAAAAATAGAACAATGCAGTCAGATGTTTTTGTTATTATATGTACATTACATAATAACGTCCTAGTTACACTAGACAAGACCTATTTTTATGATTACCTATTGATTTGTTTGTTCTCTTCCCCTGAATAGCAGAATAAGTATGAATATGTGACAGAAATGACATAAAAAATATGAAGGGAAAGTTAAATCCATAGAAAACACGTGTAAATAGAGTTTGTCGAATAAAGAACTTTTCAAAGTTAATAAACGAAATGCAATAATTATACTATACTAAGTGTAAATGTATTATCAAGTAAGTGACTGTTCGTGTATTATAGATAATAAATTGCTTTAAACGTAAGCAATTCCTTTCAGCCATGTTTTTCCTTCTTTTTTGATAAAAATATGTCAATTACATCTTTTTTTTACGAAATGCCACAGTCCTGCTTTGACTTAAAAGATGGACACACTATGTATGAGCAACTTCCTCCTCTTTCTCCTCCAAACCGCATAGAGCTCTTAACATTCCATTGTTTATATTCTGGTTTACAACTCTAGAGGTGCTCTCTAGTATAGAATGGACACCTGCATACCTACCTGTGCATACAGCGAAATCTTTACAACACTTTCAACTGCGCCGTTTCCTGTGTTTGTTCCCCAACAATAGTCCATAACACCGTTGGGACGGCGTTGACAACCAAAGGGCTATTCAAATAATTGTTACTCTACTCAAACCACTGTCGATTTATTCTTGACGTTGTGTTAGATTCGTTTGTAAACAGATTCATAAACAACTTTTATTATATCCAATACATAATGATTTGTACTTTTAAAGTTAACTGTACCAAACATTTAATTGTTCTCATTTGCAAACAGGTTCATGAATACATTTAGAATGGTTAAATTAAGCATTCTCATTAGAATTTCTATAGTTTACTTTTGTTTCAGAAATTTTTATTTTTTCTTTTTATATATTCTTCAATATATTCCTCTCATTATATAATAAGATACTAATACTATGTAGTCTTACCTCTAATTAAGCGTAAAGCTTATGGCTAGAAGTGGCTGTGATAATGATATAGGCAGATCGGCGATCAAATCAAAAATTTCACGGGTTTCGGACGTCCGCGTCGTTGAGCTTTCAAGGCAGTATTTTGATTAAATCATTCATCATTTTCCTGCAAATTTTGATACAGTTTAAGATAAGCACTATATCCTGCCAATATCTTCTCTAAGTAAATCACATTTTTGTTAAATAGTAATTCTTTATTCTAAGCATTAATTTTTACAGCGTAACGCTCGACAGTATTAATGTTTCTACGCTACCAGGGCTCCAAAGGTATACGACATACATAGGTTCACTATCTCGAATTCTCTAAGCGTTTTCGGTAAAATACAAACACTCGAATAAGTGCAATTATACAAGAATCCATTTCAATTACTCAAAGACCTACAGCAGTTAAACATTACTATTATCAACAGATTGTTAATTCGAAATAATTACACCATAGACAAGATTTTTATGAGCATCCAGAGAGGTTAGGGCTTTTTAATTTCAAACGTTTATTAATGACAACCGACCGAGTTTAATATCACAATGTTATGATTACTTTTCTTATACAGTCATTACTATCTAGCTTGCACTGATTGCCCCTTAATCATTATGTTTTATGAGGCAAATAAAATGAAATGTTATTCTAACTTTTATTGGGTTAATAAACAATTGAGTACAATAATAATGTGTTTTGAACTAGATTATTTCCGACTTTGGAATTATGGCGATCTCATTGCACTCAGATTATAGAACTAAACGTCCTAAAGTTATTAAACCTTTTGTTCTATAATCTGAGTTATTTTCGTAAAAGAGCGGAAGTATAAAAACGTCAATTCTTGATATTTCATCCTCATCGCATCGATGAACAAAAGACCTCAAGCTTGGGATTGAATAGGAATTTCTTGCCTCGCCCAACATCTCTGAGGATTTAGGTGTTTTACCTGAGTGACTCGACACGCTTGCATAACTGCATAACCAAAAGGTTCGCAAATGCGTTAGAGGCCTTTGAGATATGAATATGCACTTCTCTTGAAGGTTCGTATGTCATATCTTGACAACATGAAAACGCCAAATATTTACAAATGATTTCACAGAGCAGTTGCGTGACGCAAAAAATTCATACAAACCAAACGCTTGTGCAGAAGAAGATAGAGGAATGACTGAAATATATAGAGATGTGGTGAAACTTAGAATTTTAATGATATGCCTTGTTTTGGAATTTTTCTTGCTAGCCATAATTTAACACAATTGGTTAGTTGAGAAATAGTGCTGTGACATACAAACATACACGCGCTTCGGCTCACACGGGTGACGGAGCATTAACTATGAAGGTGTGACGTCACCGTTAGTACAAAATTACATCTATTATATATGTATATATTGATACGAGAAGCAAAAACTTTCGGCACCATTTTATGAAAATTGCCCGAACGGAGGAGTACGAAATTTGGCACAGTTATAGTTTATATAAAGAAGGGTGTGCAATTATATGAAATAAAAGTACAGGCACACTAAAGCCAAACAATTTACACACATTCGTATACATTTTACTGCAAAATGGTGTCAAAGCGCAGTCATGACAACAGTACGTATATAATTGTTGCCAACAACTATGTCCTTGTAAAAAGAATTAAAATGTTGTATATATATATACAACATTTTAATTTGATACGCAATTTCGACCAGCAGGCGATCTCTATTAGGTACATATATATATATAAAGATGTAGTTACTTCAAATTCCTGTACAGCCAATTTCTTTAAGTAGGAACTCTCATCCAAAATGGTAAAGCACTTTCTTGGTCGACTATACATCTACTCTACTAGAAAGTTTTGATTGTGAATCCTGCAGTCGACTTCAAACAAAATATGGCTGCGGGTGGTGTCTGAAATTAAAGAAATGTGTTATTGGCGATAAATGTCCTGAGGGCCTGCTAAATAGGACGATGGGTAGTCTTGCATGTGTTTAGCAATCGGAAAAGTATCTAATGTGTAATATGTACTCCTATTCATAAACAAATTTAGTGTATATAACAGATATGTCATACATTTTATTTATTTTGAGAATATCTCTTTATTTTCTATGTCCTATTATTGTATTGTCCATGTATTGACTTGCATCATGAACTTTGTCTAATTGTCCTTTATCTGCTGCTGTTATTAGATAGTTTATGCAAACATTTATTGATTATAAGCTTGTATAACATAAATGACTGTATACTTATTCAGAATACTTGGTTTTATGGCACAAGAGTATAGTGTGTACAGTGAAGGATTAAACATAGTTTATATCACTCCCATATTTAATGACGTTGGGATAACGTGCTCCTCATCTCATCCTTATTTCCTGATCCTCATCTTCCTGAAGATACGTTAACACATTGCTTGGTAGTTAGGTATTCTCGACCTGCATACCCACGTGGTTACAAATTTTTGCCAATAATAAATTGAAACAAATTCAATATCAGGATTAAGTAAAATTTAGTACATTACTAAACCTTGCTGGAAATGTTATGATCATAAGCAGATTTTTTTAGAAAATGGACGTTTTTATAACGTTTTCATTACCAAAAAAGAATGCTTGAAATTTTTATGTGAAAGCAACATTGTTTATATTCGATAAGCGTTCGATATTTCACGCGGGAATCGAATCCATTAATAATGAGCTGTAGTTTATCAAATGATTTACGCGTCGCGCAGCTTGAGATATGACTTTTATGGAAAGGGGAATAACTCGATCATACCGTATGATGGAAAGGAATTAATAATAGCTAATTACGCTATCTTGAATAAAAATGGCAACTCCCACGGTTTTATTATCTAGACTAGTGATTCTATTACGTACAATAAATTTATAATTGGAAGTGTTTTGTCCTAATACCGCAAGACTAGAGTTTAACTTTCGAATTTCGTAGTATTGCACAGATACTTTGTACGGGAGCCGTAGATAGTGATTTATTTAGTCTAGTTGCGTTCTGTTCCATTCCTCCAAGGTAGAACGTCGTCCTTGTCTGGAACTTGCAACCCAGGTGCAGGTTTTAGAAAACCCCTAACCTTCCTTGCCTAAAAAAAATTGAATATATAATAATAGTTGGCAACCTTTAGCGAGGCAAGGGCCACATCGTTAAACAATTATATGTAGGCGGGCCACATTGTTAAGAAATTAGATGTTGGTTGGTTGTTTACAAATGTGGCCCACATTTGTAAAATAATTATTTAGAAATAGGTGTATCACTATCTGACATCATCCTCGAAACCCCCACAATTTCTACAACCTTACGACTAATATCACAAAGTGACATTAATCGGGTCCCGGTTTACGTGCCTTCCAAAACACGGAGGAGGTCGAATATGAAATATAAACCAGTGCTAGAATGGTTCATCCATCTATCACCCGATCACAGCAAGAGCAAGTTAACCTAGCGATGGACTCAAATGCGCGATATTAAAAACGCTAAATTGTAGTACAATACGACAAAACTTTACTATTGGCTAATGTAATTAACTAAATATTATTTATGTATAAGAAATATATTGCCATATACCAATCAGCCCCGGGCCAGTTTTGACCCGCGGGACACACGTTGCCGATCGCTGTTATGCATATCCCTTTGACTATCTGGAATACATTTTATCGAAGAAATAATTACGTAACTCCCGGTTTATGTGTAACATTTACTCTCTTTTTTCTTTAACTTTAAGTATTCTCCAGTACTTGTTTTAGAAAGGAAAAAAAACTGGTACATTCTTAAAGTGTCTGTTTTTTTTCCACTTAGCTGTATGGTGTATGATGTGTTTACCTAAGCAGCTTAACATTTTGTGTGTGCTCTACATTGTGTATGTTTTAAATGTATTAAGCTGTTGGTAAACCTAATTTAAAAAAAGTGTTTTTTTCTACTACTGTACGTTTGGTAAATTGGAAATATTTTTCACTTAGCTATAGGAGAATGTTAATTTTCGATTTGAAGCAAAAGGTCTAGAATTTTACAATCAAAAAAAGTGAATACAGCTTATACGCGGTAGAGGTTGGAGCAAGGGGTACATCAAAAAAATTCCTATACAACCTACTAAAAGACGTTGGCTTGTTAAGAACTATCAAAAGTGCATTATAAGAAAGGACATCTAAAGCCACACTAGTAGGATCATACCGGATTTGGCTAGGCTAGGGAGGGTACACTGGCAGTGAAGGTGAGTATTAGTGATCACTATAAAGAGCGCATTCTTTGCCTTCGTAGCTAAATATTAAAGTCGAATTAGGGGGCCGCACGATCATACAAAAATACACCCTATCACTACCCTGTTCTTGTTAACAATTTTGCACTTTGTACATTATCGCACATATTTCGCGAAGTGGAATAATTTTCGATGTTTTAAATATCTAACCAACCGATAATCATAACAAAACGATTCACTTAATAAAAGATTCCTGAAACTAAACAGCGCCTTTCTTATGTAAATAAATAGGCTGTCGGGACTTAACCTTGACAAAGAAAAACAATAATTCAGGCATGATAGAATATGAAAGGAAACTCGTTTGAAGTAATTGACATATAATTGAATGTGTTTATTAATACATTAGGGTACGTTACACTGGTGTGAGAAACAGTGCATGTAAAGTTTTATTTAACTATAGATTAGTATGTAAATTTTGTTTAAAGATAGCCTAATAGGTCAAAAGACCGTATTTATTAGCGACTAGCCGTTTCCCGCCTCCTTAGACCACCTTCTATCCATCTTTCTTTCTTCTTCCATCCAGCCCTATCGAAAAAGCCTGATGTTTAATAACTATAAACTAGCTCTGCTCAAGCTTATCTGTATACGATCCGCGGTTTTCGAGATTTCATATTAGGTGACCGTTAGCTTTTATATCTATGTATATAAAAATGAATTCCAATTTCACTTAGTCACAGTATGACGCGTGAACGGCTGGATCGATATCGCTAATTCTTCTTTAGTTGTGTTTGTTATTGTCAGAAGAAGTTGTTATGAAAGAAAAAAATAGGACAATTGCGCGGAAATAAATGAATAAAGGAAATATATGAATACCTAATCACCATATATAATTTTGGGAATGGGCATGGAGACGGGAACGGGAACGGGAATAATATTATAGGTATAGATATACAGAATAAATAGTAAGTATCCCGTTGGAGCAGGACAGCAGCTGCCGGATCCGCTAGTATAACATAGATGTTATATGCGGAAACACGCTAGAGGAAACTGTGAGGGTTCCGGGAATGACGTCAGAAGGCAGTCGGTAATCTTAACCAGCTCCATAGCCACATCCTTTGCAATTAAAACGGACCCTGGTACTGGACCGGGATAAGGCTAGCCTTCTTCTGCCTAGGTAGAAAAAGAAGGACATTCAAAAGAGCCTTAAATATAAGCCTCCTTTTGAATTTAAATACAAATTATCGGTCTGTCATTAAGTGACGTCAATTGGTAAATACACCAGAACACCAGTCAGACAACATAAGAGTATAAGTTGTATATATGTACATATATTGCTTATATCGGTGTCTCGTCTTCAGTGAGGTCGCTAAAACCTATCTAAAACTGGATTCTCAATGATATTGATATGCGAAAATAATCAAACTCTAATATTATAACTGCCACAGGAAAAATTGACTGCAAAAGAATCAGTTGCCAGCTTTGATGTTTTTGAATTTTAAATGCCACTGGAAAAATGGACTGCAAAAGAATCAATTGGCAGCTCTGATGTCTTTGCATTATAAATACCATTGGAATAATGGACTGCAAAAGAGTCAGTTGCCAGCTCTGATGTCTTTGAATAACAAATGCCAGTGGAAAAATGGACTGCAAAAGAATCAATTGCTGGCTATTATGTTTCCGAACCAACACGACTTACGGACAATTAAAAAAAGGATAGTAATTTATCGAAGGCAACGCAATTGCGAGCCTTATAGTCAGTTATTATGACAGATGTCTATGGGCATCTGTAATCACACAATAAAGTGGCGAAGAGTGTGTGGAGTCACGCTTATATAGAAGGCTTCCGTATCTGATACGGATAAATGTATTTGTTAAATAACTTTAAAAATTGTTTTCCGATTTCGTTTCAAAATAACTTTCCTAATGCGTTCTCAGCATGCCCCATTAATATAGGAATAGGAATACGGAATCCTAAAAATGGATCGAGTTTATAAAGTACGGAATCCGCACGTGACGATTCTCACTTGGCGGTAAGTGTTCACATAGTTGAAACAAATCTGTCAACACAGTGATTGTCTAATACGCGGTAGTATTTATCTGTCACTTTATAGGTAAAGCCTATAAAAAGTATATTAACATAAAATTTATGCTAATCGCTTAATAATAGTGGACCGAGTAATTTTCATAATTATATACCTATCACTATGACATATATATGACTCTATCAGTCTTAATAAAGCCGTCCAAGGTCACAGTACGTAGATAGATATAGAAATCTAGAATTTGTCAAAGCGGTGGTACAGAAGTTATTTCTTTTAAAGAACCGTGCCTTTTAGGTAAGTCACATATTACCGTTTCCCCTCCTAATAAGGTTAAATTAAAAGCTTGTGCTGGGAGTGGGTGCGACAATACCCCCTTTTTTGGCGTTGGGACGCGGATTAAAGCAAAGTAGTTTAGTTTCTCATGCATGTCATGGATTTCCACAAAGTAACGCCTGATTCTATCAATTATTTGGGGACTATGAGTCTTAAATGACACTGAAGGTGAAATTAAGTAAATAAAAGAATGAGAAATGCGTGCCGCTTTGAGATACGCACTTAGATAATTTGATATTATGCTAAACGATCCGTAAAAACCGTATAAACTTGCATATTTTAGCATTAATTGACGCTTATTGAGGAAGCAATTTTATATTTTGCGAATACTTTCATGTTTTATCTTCAACCAGTTCTGCCGTTTTAATATAAAGTTCTTATTAACAAACTTACTGAAAAACATGTCACATTAAATTATATGGGTTTACAGGTATTAAACTTTCGAGATTCCCGACGGAAACTCGACAAAGGTTTAGGGTCAATGAGACGCATACCTACTGAACGCGGCGGTTTTGAAGGAAATGTCTCCCAAAGGAATTGCCTTTGACAGCCGGACGGCAGGAAGAATTTTCTAACAAGCGTTAAATACTGACAGATTAGGGGTTTGGACGGGCAAGCTTTCTCATATACGTCTATGGCCGTCGGCATCCTTATAGTGAACCATAGGCCCCGTTTGCCTCTTGTCATAGAAAAGGGAATGTATTTAACTTGAAAATTAGGCATAATTAATACACAATGGGGAGAAAACACACTTAATAATCGACTAAAAAAAAAATGAGAAGTGTCCGTTTTATCCCGTTTTTCTATTCATAAATGCAATTCTTCCCGTTTTAATGCCCGACAAAAAGTGGGAAACAACGATGAAAGTATATTAAGCTCAATTAGCAATGGAAGTATCTTACCACGAGAACCACTCAGCTTTTTGTGGGCACAGCTGGGACGGAGGTTTCGCATAACTTAGCACAAAATTAAGAATTGCTTACTTCGAATTTTGTAATATGATATACCAAACAATATATAATAAAGTAAAATTAATCAAGGCTTTATTAGTATTTTTCTAAGAAAGTACTTTTTTTATTGTAATCAAAATATCATAAGCACTTGTCTGTATTTAAAACTACCCAAGATATACAGATTCTAAATTATTCCATAAAAACTTTTTCTGTCTCTTATACCAGAACCAAACATAGCTTCCCTTGAATGATCATTTCAATGTTCATGTAGTGTGGCCGGGGCCTTTGTGTATCTGCGTAGAGTTTTGTAGAACGTAGTCTTCAAAGACAAAAATTATAAACACTGAGCTCTTTGAATAATTTCGTCTGAAAGATTGAAACCTATAAATATGAGTTTCAAAGTAGAAACAAAAACACATTTCGTACATATACATATCACGTCATATAAGTACGCAAAAATAATGTTAATCAAGAATATGCATGCATAAATCATTCGCACAAGAGAGAGGTTTAATTATTATTAAGGTAAATGGAGCAAACTAAAACTGTAAAACAATGGGCAATACATTACAGGAAATAGAGAAAGTTTACGAGAAACATCGGACTTGTTCAACTTATAATACAATAGACTGCGCGGGCGTAATTTTATTTGTTGGTTCTGAAAGTAATTGCAAGTTTTATATAAAGTTAAAAATATTTGATTAGCAGGATTAAATTTATTTTTCTTCTCGAAATAAAAAAAACAAAGAAAATGTATGCGATGTTTAACTACACTCACGTTTACAAAGGTTTCGCTATAATGAAATCTGCAAAGAATTTTATGATTTGTTTAAACGAAACTCTTACTTGTAAAATACAACGGAAACGTAGTTTTTGACGTAATAACGTTTTATAAAACGATGAACGCCAGCTGCCCGCATGACTCATTGTCACGTTCCGCCTTAGCCGAGCGTGCAAGCGAGAGCGCGGAACAAGCAATAGAGAGTTACGATCGGTCTAAGCGTTCGGCGTTATCACGTAAAAATATCGTCCGTAGACCGACTTTACAGACAACTATTTTTTTTCTGTTGCAGACTTTCTGTGTTGTGTCAAAACGATTTCGCAAGAACTACATACATCGGTTCACTGCGACTCGCTCTCTGTTCTGGTGGTCGCCGTGGTCACCAGTCCGGAGGGCATGCGTCTACCTCTCCACCAACCAGTACTTCGACTACTTCGTCATGGCCACTATCCTGCTCAACTGTGTCTTCCTCGCCATGTCGGAGACGATCGAAGAGGCTGAGTGAGTACCTATTTTTATTTACGTATATCTAATGTTAGTATGATTATCTCAAGATCATATGGTACACAAAGAAGAGAGGAAAAGGGACTTAGACCTCCCCTATCTATCCCACAGTGGATGCATGGGATAGATTTTTTTTTGTGTTACAAGGGAGGGGGTCACTTTAGCCATTGAGAACTCCATGGAGGAGCCAAAGAAAATATTGCTCGTGGGAGTCGTCCGTTGACGCTGTAAAGATCACTCTGACCAATAGCATACAACAGAAGTAAAAAGGATTGAGTTAGTTTAGCGTTGTGAGCTCGACACGAGAGCCTCTCCAATCGATATATATTTGGTACTGAATATTAGTATCACCAGGTTTACGAAGTTTCTTTGACCTGAATGGTACATGTAATGATGGTCATTTATGGCTGGCCATATAGTATTATGAAGATCCTGTTTCCTCAATAAGGCTAACGTCGCCATGTTGACGGCTACAGTATGGGGGGAAAGAAAGTCCTAAAGACAAGTATTAGACTAATATATATTGACTAGCCGTGTCCTGACTGAAAGATTAGCCGAGAGACTGCCTCGAACGTTGGCCGCGGAATTGTTTTGTTTGTAAAACGACCATTTTCCTCGGATGAGGCACTTCCTAACAGACCTCCCGAGGCTACTCGTTCAGTCAGGATACGGCTATTCAAGTAATTCAAGTAAAGTAGCGGTCTATATAACCGCAAGTTTAGTAGGGCTTTTATATCAAATCGGTTGACCAAATATCATTAAATTTCTAGAACGGAAAACCATTTAAACTATCGTTGGTAAGTTTCCAAATACAAGCAATAATACTAAAATAATATGTAGCAAGACCGTTTTATTTGTTCCCAAATATATCCCGGGATCCAGTGCGATCGCTTCATTGTTTAAATGCCCAATTCTATCCATTAGTAACAGGGCTGGCGACTTCTAAAAAGCCGTTTTTATATACCTTAGCTTCTATTCAGGAACTTCATATTTTAATCTAGTTTTAATTTATAATTATTTAATCAGTAATAGGGTATAAAAATCAGTGGATATTCGTTGGTCCCGCTGAAATTCAAAACCGCTTTACAGATTTCTATTCTGTTTGTTTTGATTCATTTCCCTTATTTCAAAGAAGGCTTAGAAGAAAAGCAATAAAGGAAAAGTCTTGCAGTAAAGGGAAAGAATATTTAAAAATACAAAAAAAAATGCAGATTTGATGGCTAATTCAAAATACTTCAAATAAGTGATGAAATTATTATGTCATAAAAAATCGGCCAAAAAAGACGTTGGTTATCTTGATAATAGTAAACGAGGTAAAATTCCAGCAAGACAACGTCAGCCGGGTCAAGAAAAGCCGATAAAAACATTTTTTTTTTTTAGATAAGCCTGTACAAATCATATGACATGTCTTCAGCGGAGGCTAATCTGTCCATTAAAGTGATTCTATCTAGTCAATCTACCTGTCCTCCGAGTAATTTTTGTTTCAGTCAGCAAAATATGATGCATCAATCAGCACTCAATTTGTTAATTACCTTCATATATTGCTGTGGTGTTACCAACAATATTTATGTCTATACAGCATGTGGAGGGTTGTGATAAACCTTTCCGAAGAGCGCCACCTAAGCTCGGACCTTCCCCGTGAGTAGCGACAGAAGACGTGAAACTAATTTTACTATACAACGATGGCAAATCCAGGTCCATTATGCAGTCTGCTTACAAATTCGTCTTTGTGTGTAATCTCGACTATCGCCACTGTCGACATGAAAAGAAGAAGAATAATAATCTTGTAAATATCAACCACAATGGTTATTAAGAATACTTCATTATTCAATTCAAGGTCGGCGTGAATTGGCGGCAATGCTGTCACGTCAAGTGATGGTATTGTTATCGCATTTCGTACGGTTTGTAAGACTTCCTGTAGCCTTAAATTTCTATTTAAAGGACGGCAACGCATCTGCAAGCTCTCTGGTGGTACAGATATCCATGGGCGACAGTAGTCATTTATGAGAACCACCTGCACGTTTACCCCTTGTAACACAAAAAATAGACAATATGTAAAAATATATAACAATTTAGAGTAATTTAGTATGAGTAAGTGAATTTGATACAGCAATAACAAACATTAACAAAAAGTTACTTAAGAGTAACATTAAGTTCTATTCAAGATATTCTTGATTCTATTTTTAAAACTATTAAGGGTGAGATGGAATGTATCAAAGTCATAGAATAGTTTATTATTTTGAGTACAGCATCTATTAATAAAGCTATTCTAGTTAAAAGTCTATTTCATTGCAAATCTATCTGTGTTAAAAAAGTTTTAAGTATTGACGGGATAATGTCTTCTAAATCGATGAACACCGGCTGCACACACGGAAAAGCATGAGTCATGGTCATATTCCACCTGAGCCGAGCGTGAAAGCAAGAGCGCGGAACAAGCGATAGAGAGATACTATTGATTACTATCGATTTGAGGTTCGATGTTGAGGAGGTCGTGGCCTAATCAGTGGTCGGCATTTGAGTCGATCGCTAAGTTAAGTTGCTCTGGCTGCGAACGGGTAATAGATGGGTGACCCATTCTAGCACTGGTTTATATTTGGGGCCGGCGCGTCCGGGTACCAGTACCTCTTTCTCACATGAGATCGGCGTGAAGTGGCGGCAATGCTGTCACGTCAACTGATGGTATTGTTGTCGCGTTTCGTTCGGTTTCTGAGACTTCCCAATGGCCAAAACTCGTCATTAAAGGCCGGCAACGTATCTGCTAGTCTTTTGGTCGTGCAGATGTATATGGGTCTCGGTAGGCACTTAGGTGCCTACTGCCTGCTCGTCTGCCCCCTTGTAACATAAAAAAAAAAAAAACACCTTTTACAAAATTATTATCCATCAAAACGGAACGAACATCCTTTCACTTTATCAATTAGGTTTGGAAACACCTAATAAGGATTCTAAAATAAAACCTCTTACTTAAAAGGAGCGATATAACCTTAACCGATTTTGTTAAGGTAAAAAAATATAATAAACGCTTATTGAAGAGACATCTTCATTAATAATGTATTAACAATTAAAAGTGCCGCCTGTTTATTTCCTTAGCTTCTTAAGATTTTATACTCTGTACGTGACGGCACGACGTGTTGTATATTTTACGGGGACTATTCACACTTTCACGCATTGGTACGCACGCTTAGAGAATAATTTTTTTTTCGAATAGTTCTAATTAAAAAGAAATCAATTTATAATAAGAGTGTAGAAGTGAAAAAAAAAATCATAAATACAGGTTAATGAACGGTATCGGTATCTAGATTTTTATGAGAACAAGAGTGCATTTTTACAATATACAATGTTCGAACCTTAATTTAAAATTTGCAAGTAAGATAAGGGATAGCAGAGCTATAAGTTAATATTGGCTTTTATTGTAATCTAATAATATTACATATGAGATCTTCAATCAGTATTAAATATTTAAGCAAAAAACAACCCGATCATTATTTTTAAGATAAAGAGGTCAGCAATCTTTTGACAGGCAAGGGCCACCATCTTTAAAAAGTTAGGTGTAGGCGGGACACATTTGTTAAATAATTATTTGAAAATAAGTGTCTAGTTGATTATTTATGTAGATAGACATTATAAGCGATATTAGAAATGCTAAATTTAAGTACATATTGTGAGGCTTCATATAAATTTTAGTACATTATGGCAAAACTTTGAGCTTGTTTAATGTAATTATTAATAATTTATAAAAATAACATTGCATTTACATTCAAGGGCTGATCGCGGGCACAGCCTTGCTGACCGCTGGTTTAATGCATAAATTATTATTAAAATAACATTAATTATTCTTTAAAATTGTTTTATGAAATACTGCTTTCATTGAAAAAATATACCATATGAGTTTAAGTTCCTACATTTTTAACCTTTTCTGTTTCTTTTTTTCAGATTATTCTTTACTGTTACCAAATCAAAAGGTTTCCCACTAAAGCGATGCAGATGTTAAAGACTTCAACACGTCATTTTGTGTCTACTAAGTAATCTTGTGAAAGTACTATATCATTATTGTTTGCTTTTTACTTTCTTGGTGATTTTTGGAGGCAGTTTTCTATTTACTTAAGATATCATTTTATACCTTTACCTTCATACCATATGGTTAGGACACGTCGAATATAAATATATAAATCTAAATAAATGACACACAGATCTAATGGAAGGTGTGGTTTTGGAGTACATAAAAACACCATCGATGCCTAATAATGTCTATGTATATCATTTTAAAGAATTTTATTGATATCTCAAAAATCATTTTGGTTTTGATAAAATTTATATGGGTCACCTCTACCACCGTCCACGAAACAAAAAAAAAATCATCAATATCGGATCATAAATCAGAATAATCGCATAATTATCATGCAGTAAAATTAATAAATAAACATACAGTCGGATTGAGCTCCGTTTTGACCACCGTCTTTTTTTTTGAAATAGGCTTAAAATATACAGATGAAACACGACAAGTTGCGACTAAGTGTGTGTTATCCCACACATCGTCACGACCGACCGACCACTCAGCACGCACTCATCTCATTCCAAGTTTGGACATCAATAGCACCGGTTTAGGAGCTGGCCGTATACAGTCGAGATGCGTCTAATGACTATGTAAGAGGTCACATTGATATAACTTTGATCGTTTGGTCCAGATAGATAATTTACTTATGTAATACTTTATATCTATCTATCTGCGCCCGCGACTTTACTCGCGTTGATTTTTCTTATCTTTTTTTTTCCTTTAAAAGAATATTAGAAATACTTTTTAGGTATGTCTAAAAAGTAAAGGTAAGTAAGTATCTCCCTTTTTCCCCTCCTACTAAGCTTAAATTAAAAGCTTGTATTAGGGGTGGGTGCGACAATACTCCAACGGTGGAGTTTGAACCGGGTACCTTGCGGAATTCAGTCCATACCTTATACCGTTGAGCGCTTGAGGCTCTAAGTATCTCATCTTCACCGGAAGGTTGCTACGTGATGGCAGCACTATCAATAAAACTTTACCATCCGGTCGGAATGCGTCTGCTGCCCTCCGAAATGAAACTGACCCAAATTGACCCCAATTGGGGCCATTCAAAACTCGCAACTTCTACACGACCCCGTTTGCTTTCAGATATCGATGTCATCTGGACTTTAAACAACATTAAAACTATTGTATTAACTCAGTTTTTTTGTAACTTTACACCGACTGAGTTATGCAACCGACACGTTTCATAATATAACATAAATACAGCTTCAGTAAGCTTGTAACATAGCGGCGAGCTGCTTTTGCTGCGAGCTTTGCACGGGTGCCATGTGGATATGCATTTATTATACATACATAAAACGTTTATATATTAATACTTGAAGCGAAAACTTTGGTACCATTTTACGAAAATTGCGCAAACGGAGGAGTAAGAACATTGACACAATTATAGTTTATATATAGGATGGTGTTTGAAGGCTAATATTTTTATTTTAGATTTACACACACATGCACATTTTACTATAAGATTATGTCAAATATATCAATATTGTTGTAAAAAGGATTAAAATTTTGTATATAGCTTTAAATAAGCATATATTATGATTATGTAGCAGTAAGCAAATATAAAAATTTGTGATCGAATTTTGACCAGCCGGCGATCATAAGAATTTTCCTCTTCATAAAACCTCAATAAGATCCATAACAGAGCTTAGATCTGAGTATACAAAAACGATAATTAACTTCATTTTATAGAAAGCAAATTCATTGCAAAAAAAATACAGCTTTGAGTATAGAGATAATTCTCCTTACTACTATCCTCCATAATTTTAAAATATATTAATTTACAGGCACTCAGAGTAGCGTATACACAACTCATGCACAGATGCAAGATGAGAATTCGCGCCAAAAACAACACATGGCGTTCAGCCATTTTGTTGGGTAAATGCAAGCCGGTGCGCGAGTTAAAAGCTGCTTTTAAAATAACGACTGCTATTATTACAGGAAAAATATAATTGATAATTTGTGCTTTCTTTTAAACTTAATTAAGTTACAAGCTGGTAAGCAGTTTAATAATTATATACAGATATAAGAAGCGAATTTGTGCAAAAACTCGCAATAGCTTCTTGTCGTTTTACGAGGGAAATGCAATTTAAAAAAATGTCCATAAAGTGCCAAGACACGCTTGTATAGAAGGGTTCCGTATCTGAGCCGTTATAAACGTATTTGTTACATAACTTCAAAAGTTGTTGTCGGATTTCGCTTAAAATAATTTTCGTAGTGAGTTTTTAGCATCTCCTATCTACACGAAAAATTTCACGGCTTTACATTTAACAGCTTAGAAATTTCATGGGAGGACCAAGTTGTTAGCGGACAGACAGACAGACGGAAAGAGTGAAAGTATAAAGGTTTATTTGATGGACTACGGAACCCTAAAATCTATTTATAAAACAATCCCCTAAGTTTGCGGCGTAAAAGATAGATTTTCGTACATTTTCCTCTATCTATTGTCGCCGAATCCGACCCACATAGATATGCAGATGTTTTCAATAAGAGGCGAGGTGCGGTGTGACATACGGATATACGGTGTGAATATTACCACTATCGTATAAATTGTAGGGGTTGTACGTCTGTGCTTTTCGCGTATATTGCGAAGGGAAATCGCCTTCATAAAGGAACCTCAATAGTTCAGTGCATAGAAGGCAGTGTTATCTCTAATGGGCAGTTTTGCACATTTTTTAGGATTCCGTAGTCCTATCGAGATAACCCTATATTTACAGTCAGTCCGTCCGTCTATCCGTCCGCGAAGTGGTCCCAGCCCCTAGGATTTCTAAACTATTAGATGTAAAGACAAAATTTTCCACGTTGATTTTTTAGGGTTCCGTATTCCTACGTACTTCTTATAGTTTCGCGCTATGTGTCTTTACGCCAACAAGGTGCCCTTCTCCCATATTTTCCAAATAATTAGATATAGATTCTTGAAATTTTCAATGTTGATAGAACATGATAAAAACTCATTAGAAAAATTATTTCGAACGAAATCGGGCAACAACGTTTGAAGCTATTTAATATATACCTTTATTGCATGTAGATACGGAACCCTTCTATATAAGCTTACCTTGACACGCACTTGGCTGTTTTATTTAAGTGTGCGCAGGTTTTTACACATAAAAAATGTGCAGCGTTTAAAAAAAGCGCGGTTATTACAATTCGAGTGTTGTCTTCATTATATACACAAAATTTACTTTAGTTAGCGGATAGTGAAATAATATAATTAATTATTATGATTTGATGACACCTTGAAGATAAAATAAAAAAACTAATCAGACGGAAACATCGAAGAACTTTAACTCTAGGAATGTTTAAAGTTTTAGCCTCAACGATTTGACACGCATAAAAGACTTTCTAATTAAATCAGTTGAGTTTTGTGCTCGAATAAATCCGTTTTTATTGTACAAAGAAAATCAAGCTAATTGCTGTTGTAATAAGGTTCAAATTTATATAAATCATATTGTCTATGACACGCGCCTTATTTTTTTTTGTCAACTAATGACAGATAAGCAAAAGTAGTGCAAACTGGTAATGCAAGTATCTAAAATTTTTAAGTACCAGTTTATAATTAGGTAAATTATTGATATCCTATGTACAGAAATTTGTCAATTATATTCAATTATTTTTCGTCTACAAAAGTAGTTAGAATTCCTAAATCCATCTGTCTTGAATCACTTCAAATTTGATTGTATTTGATTGTTTATACAGGTATATAGCTTATTATAACATCCACACCCTTCTACTAAGCATTTATGCTGAGTTAAAGGGAGTACCCCTTGTTATATAAAAATATGGGTAAGCAAATTTTATGATCATATTGTTTAAACTTATTTATGGTATTAGTCAGGATTTTCACTCCCCAACCGACAAAACTGGCCCTCGAGCACGTTCCAGACGCGCGGTGAATGAGTGAACGATAAGCGAATGGTTTTTGAACACTAGAGGATATCCGCACGCATTCATTAATACCTTTTGATTGAGACCGGCTCACCGGGCTGGCTTTTGTTTTGTACGAAAATAAAAGGGGAAATTGGCGTTGGTTTGAAAAAGTCGTAACGTTTTTCTATGCTGCAGAGTTGTAGACCAACAGCATATTTTGATATAAAATACAAGATTTTATTGGTTGCAGTTGCATCGGCCGTGGTGACGAGAAAAAATGTAATGCGTAAATAATAAACTTGTCCAGTTCGGCTCAATACCGTAAGGAGTGGTACAAGCTGGGAGAGGCCTTTGCCCAGCTGTGGGAGAGAAAGGGCTGTGGATGATGCGTCAATCGCGAAAGTTTAAATCGTGATAATACTTAATAAACATTAATATAAGGTAGACAACTTAATGCCTGTGTTAAAGGTAGCAGACGCCTGTTATACACAAACATTTTATAGAAATGTATAAATACATACATATGGATAATACGGCTAGACTCGAGCCAGGAATCAAACCCACAACCTTCGGATCGGAAGACAGTGTCACTGCCAACTGCGCCAAAGGGCAAGTCAAATATATTTAACTAAGCGTAGAGGTTCGGACACTACCTTGAGAAACTCTAACTTGCTAGTTAGATCAAGGGCGAGATACAGAATCTAGTATTGCTTAAGACGGTATGCGTTGTGAGGAGATAGATACCTTGGTCTGTAACCCTAACTTTCGGTAGTTTGGGCTTGAGCTTCACTTCCGAGAGAGATCTATTTTGTATATTCTAAAATGTTTTGAATTTATGTATAGTCAACCAAGAAAGTGCTTTACCATTTTGGATGACAGCTCCTACTTAAAGAAAACTTTTGCTAAGGGTTATTGTCAGAAATTAACGTAATGCATAACAAGCAAAAATAAGCCTTTTAACTAATCAACGTGCAAACGACATTTGACCTTAGCGCGGCAAACCAACTTCTTGGTTGACTATACGTAAGAATAAGATGAAGAATATAATAAAAGAGAACATATGCATACATGTATAGATTGCGTAGACAGTCCGACAATCACAACCTGTCGTTCCCACTATGGTTCCCAGGCATCCCGTAATTTGCGCTCCATCGAGTTGCTGGCATTTTATCTCGGGAACCTCCGTCTCATGTGCATACATTACAGCGGTTGTGCGTCTTGTATCGGCCTTATCTTTTTGGCATACTTATTGTTGTGTATCTATCTTTATTACTTTGTTTATCTATCTTTTCATCTATACGTATGAATAAACTTGGCGTTTGTACGTGTGAAATTTAAATAGTTTCGTTTTTATATGTTATGTTATTTTCTTATTTTGAGTACAGATTTAAATAAACGGTCCTCAGTTTATCATTATCTAAATGCGGAAAGGGAATAAAAAGTCTGAAAGTTTCTTTATGGTTATATAATTAACTAGCTGTGCCCGCGATTTCGTCCGCCTAAAATTAGGTAAAAAAATAGATTCAATTTTAGCGTCATGACATATACTCTTCGCCTTCCTCGATAAATGGGCTATCTAACATTGAAAGAATTTTTCAAATCGGACCAGTAATTCCAGAGATTAGCGCGTTCAAGCGAACAAACAACCTCTTCAGCGTTATATATTAGTATAGATGTAGAATAAAACTTAAACCCTATAGAGGATATGTATGTAGCATCAGTCAAGACAATCTTTCGCATCTTCGACGCCCGATAACTGACGGTAACGACCAGAAATAACAATAAAACACCCCAAGGAACATAAATTTAAGAAACAAAGGTGTGAGAAAAACCTTCCCGTTAGTAGATAAGCTTATGCCAAATTGTTAGACGGCACGTTCCCAAGACTTCGTGATTATCCGCTGTAAATAAAAGTGCTTGCGAAATATACAGTCTACGAGAAGTATATGTCAAGTTGGTGTATTATTGATCCCTATCAATATAACCCCGGAAAAGACACCAACGTGTCCGTTACAGTTATTTTCATGTTGTTTTATTATTTGTTTGTCTTTTTCGCAAAAACCTATTTCAGTTAAAAAGCCAAAAATAGCTGTATCTCAGTGTTGGATGAGATGTCGAAATATTTCTTAGATTGGCTGATATAGGACGTTGAAACGAAACTGCCGTACCATTAACTCACTTTAGACCAAACATGCGATTTAATCTTTATAAATAGTTCATACGGTCAATTTAAATATAATAGAATAATAATAAATATTAATATAAATATACATTTTAATTATTTTAAACATTCAAGGTCCCATCCGCCTTATAAAAAAAAATATCTCTTTTTCCCTTCTTCTTGGGTACAAAAATAAAACATCGATAATGTCATATGTCGTACATTTATTGACTTAAAATAAAATCACAATTTATATAATGTTACATCAAAACGGGTAGAATATTTCTTAGTTGAAATACATGTAGAGGTGCTATATACTAGACCAGCGTTTCCCAAATGCCGTGTCGCGAAAAAACTCGCAAATATCTGATATTTTCAATATTCAATAATTTTCTTTGAAAATTATTATTAAAAAAGTAATGAAAGGGAAGTAAACAAACCCGCCCATGAATTTTCAGACGTCAGTATTGTGCTCGAAATATAGAAAACAATTAATGATTTTTACGATGTTTCCCAAATATTCTAATCAATCTAGAGTAAAAAATTATTGAACACACAATTGAGTCCTGACCTCTTGAAATAAATACTAATATAGCCTGAAAAATATACTGAAAAGCAATCAAAACGGATCCATTCGTCGTCAATGTTAAATTATTTGCGATTTGTATTAAAAAAAATGTCACCATTTTCATGAATATTGTAATTACTAAATTGATTAGGCTGAAAGACTTGTATATGCAAAAAAAATTAGTGGGTCACGCAAAAAAGGTTTAAAAATCTCCGGGTTCTGGAAGAAAAAGTTTGGGAAACGCTGTACTATAGACATTCGATAGCGTACAACCGTAAAATTACTAACTTTTATATATAAGTAAAGGATTGCTTATAGACACTTGTGACACACAAAAAATGTATATATCAGGGACAGAAGGGTCGCAGTTACGTTGCTGGCCCTTGGGAGAATGCTAACTTTTCTTATGTAAGGAAAGTGACAGTACAACCGATGGTAAATAACCACGTCTATATACACATTTAACAAGCAAATATTTTTATATATATAACATAAACGCTAAAAGCCGCAATATCAGAAGATTTGCAGATGCGTTGCCGGCCTTTTGGGAAATTTATACGCTACGATTGAAAGTATGCGGCCCGCCTATATAGCCTGTAGACACATAGAAACCATGAACGACAAATCTTGCCTAAACCAATGGGATCCAGTCCCGTGGGACCCAATACAAAACCCCATTAAGTCCAAATAAAAAAAGAGTGTGCTTCTTAAAACTAATTCACCTCCAAGTGTGTATATGTATAATTTAAATTTAAAATGAATTTGAAGTTACGCGCGTTCACACTTTTCGTAACGCACTCGTCGCCAAGTCGAGCGTGCGTAAATAGGTTTTACTTCAAAAATTGATACACTTTATATCAAATCCGTGATACCACTAATTCGCCGATGCGATGACGGCCCTTAACACGTTTGGAGTCCATCCGCTTTTCGTAATACCAGCGATGAACCCGCTAGGTAAGGGTGACCATCAAAACTGGGTTTTTAGGATGCAACCGCATTATGACATTCAATTTATTTTTTTTCGGAACCATTATTGGTGATTATATAAAAAAGCCCCTACTTATAAAGGGAGCCCACTCCGAGGGTTCCCGTAACTTTGAAGTGACCCAACGAAACCCACTTCGTGGGTCGACGGCACTTTTTGACGGTATAACACAATTTAAAAAAATTAGACATTGGCAAAATGATGTCACGAGAATTGTGATTTTAATTGAGATTTTCATTTACTAATTTTGCACGCCCTCTCAGGGGGTCATCCATAAATTACGTCACACGAATTTTACGACTTTCAACCCCTTCCCCATCCCTGTCACAGATTTTCACGTTCTCTATACCCTTGCTGTGACGTCACAAATTTTATGAATATTCAAAAAAAAGAAAACGGCAGTTTTAAATCTGTTTGGATTTTTTTTTAATTTTGGCCATTACGTAGCCTAAAATCCAAAGTTTCTTTCCGAACGAAACTAAAAAACCTTTTAATGTTATTTCAACGTTCCCTAGTAAACTTCAATTTTCGTTATCCCTATTTTTTTACTTCCATACACTTGTTACGAACAGACAAGCAATACTCACTAAACTCTTTTGTGTTAGGCATCGTTAATATGGTAGACAATTTAATGCCTGTGTTATAGGTAACAGCCGCGCGTTATACATAAATATTTTTTTTGTAAATATGTAAATACATATATAGATAATAAACCTAGACTCGAGGCGGGAATGGAACCCTCAATCCACGGAGCGGAAGGTACGGTCACTGCCCAATGCGCCAACGGGTCAGTCTCTCTAATAGAGCGTTCTAATAAAAGGCGAATGCGCGATGCGAGCGAGCGTCGTTTACACGAATGCGATCAAACATAGCGACGTTTGAAATTTCCTAATTGAATTTCGCGCGATCGCATCGTCTTCAATTAGGGCACTTCTTAGACATCAATATGTTTGATCGCTCGCATCGCGCATTCGCGTTCTATTAGAACAACGTCTTCGACATACCATGTAGGCTAAATTTAAATCAGTGTGAAGTACCACTTAACCAATGGTTTAATTTTCCTGACCCATATAAAATACCCACATTCCTGCGTTATCTATAAACGTATTTTCAGGGAACTGTTAATGAATACAGTTACCAAAGGTCATTGTGATGTTTTTCCTTAATGTAAATTTCCGTGTGAGTTGTAACGATTTGGATTGATTTTCGTCCAGAGATGTTATTTCGTAAAAAAAATGTATTTTTTTCTTATATCTAGGTTTTATATTCTTTTAAACGTGATTAGAGATACAGAATAAAATTAAAGATTCCTTTCGAATGTTTCGTTGTGAAAACATCAAGTGCTGATTCTGTCATTATATCGTTCATACACTGGTCGGCGCCGCATTCTTGATAAAATGCGATACGAACCTATCGCATAATGACATAATTTATCAATTCGCCAAATTTTATTCATAGCAAAAGTGTGTTTGTACAAATCAATTAAGGTACATTAAATATTTTACCTTAGGCCAATCTTATTTGTATCGAGAATGTAGTAATATCACAAAAGTCTAATACCTAATATATGTATATTATTATATTATTTATAACAAATGTTGAGCAGGTATACGTAAATCCGCGATTAAAGACATTATCAATACATGTTATGTATGCCTGCTTGTCATGCATTTTTTCTATGTAATATTTGATTTTCTGAGCTAAAGCAAACCTTAATACAGAAATATAATACAAAATATTTGAAATGAAACACGCGAACAGAGACGAGCAAGTGAGATAGTTTTGATTAGTCTAATTACCACTAATTCTTTATCATATCCTGCTATTGAAATGGAAATTATTATTAAAGTAATTTGAATTTTATGGTTGTTAAATTAAAGTGCATTATTGCATACCATTGATGGGGACATTGTCATATGCTACGTATTTATTGTCAGTAAATAATAAGTCATATTATGGTAAAGACGTGTGTAATATGAAAATAAAATAATTCGTACAATGCACAACACTTAAGTGTTTCAAGTGAAAAATCCCTTTTTAAGTAACAGACAAAATTAATTTCATTTACTTATAAGCTATTATGTATAATTATAAGCTAAGTAAAGGAAATAGAAATATATACAAGCCGGGAGTGATCTGAAAAAAAATAATTAAAACACTTGGAGGTTTTTGTTGGAATATTTACAAAAAAAAGTTTAAAAGTAATGAAATGTGACAAGTATTTTTGAATAGTGTCGGTCGTAACAAAAACTTTATAGCAAAAATGAGTGACTTTACTACTTATTATCCGACTCTAACTATAAAAGACGTTTTGAATATATGTGATTTCATAAGTAAGTTATTTTATAATTTACATTTTATATCTGCAATAACCTAACTATTTACTTATTTTTAGACTACTGGTACTGTATTTCCCTCTATAAAACGGTGCTCTTATAACGCATTAGTATTATTCTTTTTTTAAATCTTATTTTTTCAAATCTATTTAAGATTATGCCAGACCAATCCATAAAACATATACCTCTTACATAACCTAAAGTATAGTAGTTATATAAATTCTATATATACATTAATTTACAAATGTGACAAACAAAAAGTTCTACCTCGGTAATACTACATTATATTAAGCGCATTCGGGGTAGCAAGCGCGTAATACGAGAATAATACTACAACGCGTTTTCCTATAATGTGAAATAAACCCACCGTGTTATAAGGGGATTACAGTAATGTAACAACGATGATTTAAACAAATAAAATAATAAAATGTTGTTTAAAAATAACATAATAATCTACAATAGACGGCAAGAAACTTTTTTATTTTAATTGAGAACAACTAATGAACCTAAATGCATTATCACGTTGTATTGTTGTATCATAATATCTAGAAAGATATATTATGCGTGGCTTGTTTGTTAGGATTTATCCTTATACATTTTATAAACCTTACAAGGGTATTACAAACTTTGTGATTCAACGTTGCCACACAGTCCAGGTTTATCAAACTGGGTTTTCTTTCGAAACTAGGTTATTTGTCATCGCTTTTTTATTAACTTAATATTACATTGACCAATTTGTCACCTCAGCGTAATAACTAGTAAAATTACTACGGTAGTCGGTAAAAATCTTTAAGCTGAACCTTTGAACGTAAAAGAAATCAATTTACCTTTACTGACA
>JANCMC010043140.1:0-30787 GCA_024363005.1 Charaxes varanes | reverse complement strand
GTGATCTACCCTCTTTTGTACTCCTGAAGTAAGCATTACACCCAGTAGAGGGAACGGAAATCTATACTTAATATACAAAGCTAAAGAGTTTGTTTGCTTGAACGCGCTTATAACAGGAATTACTGGTCAGATTTCAAAAATTCTTTCGGGTGATAAATAGCCCATTTATCGACGATATTATAGGCATCATCACTCTAATACTTGAATTTATTTTTTTCACCTAATTTTACGCGGACGAAGTCGCGGGCACAGCAAGTATTAGGTATTCATAAGCATTTTTTATTCATAAAAAAAACCATTTCAAGTTCTCTTTTACGATTTAGTAAAACTTTAGATTATAGTACAATTTATTAATAAATAAAGAATAATTCCGACATAATGCTATTAAATTTAGACTACATTCAATAACATTTTGTCGGAGATATTCTACGGACGTTACGAAGGAAAATGTTGTAAAAACGTATATAATTTGCTTTTAAATGTGTTATTAACTGACTAACTTTATAGAAACTCGCAGTGAATGCTATAATAAAAAACAAGTTTTGTTAGATTCGGGTGATAACTTTAAATAGATACTAGTTAATTCCCAGATCAAGGTCCGCGTGTTGACAAAAATACCTAATATTTTTATTTTATCAGACCGCGCAATTGGAAGGAATTTGTAAGGTTTCATGATGGAACCATCAAAATAATAGTAGTACCCAATGTACAATGAAATTTGCCATCTCCTGGACAATGTATATATTTTATTGAGATTTTACTATAATATAACATACATTATTTCGCTTTAAGCGATAAGGCCGCCCTTGCGCACTTTATACATCTGTTTTATTATTATTATTTTTATTGTATTGTTACTCTTTCTGTGTGTGCAATGAAGTATAAAATAAAATATATTATATACGTATACTAGTGGATTCGGTAGATATTATCTTGCCCAATTTACGGTCAGACAACACGAGCGCCAGTACGACCGCCATCTATTGGAACATGCACTCTTTTATAGTGAGTGACAGTCCTTTTAAAACCGAATAGACTATTTCGATAATAACTCCAAACAAATAAAAAGACCTAATGCAAGATCAAAATTCCGTAAAACGGTAGAATACTAATATGTCAAGACACGCTTATTCATATAGAAGGGTTTCTTATCTGATACGAGTTAGGTATTATTTAAAAATGCAAAAGTTATTCATCGATTTTACTCAAAATATAGTTTTCTTATGATTTTTAGGCATTTTGAACTTAGCAAGTTCAAATGGGCTTTAATACAAATATGACTACACTTATAGGCGATAAGTGTAGCATATTTACGAGAGCAATGGTGCCTTACTGCTTCGCAGCATTGGTTCGCATCTTTAGTTGACAATTTTTTTTATTTGATTCATCAATTTTTTAAATTCTGTCCATGCCTACGAGATGCATTTTCTAACACTTATCTTACACATATACCAAATGTAAAATTATTATTATTTTATATTGCCAAAAATAAAATCTATAGGGATACAATAAAATGTATATGTACATAAAAACATTAAAAGGTAGTTAGTGTAGGACAGACGGACGGACGAACGAACGACGACGACGATAGAGCGAAATTATAAGGGTTCCTCGTAGGACAACGAAACAAAAAAAGCAAGACGGCCACAAAAATAAAACTTCAAAAATATTGTTTATATGTTGATTACATACGAGGAGCACTGTAAAGTTAACAGATATTAAATATTACGCACTAACCCTTCAGAGGTATTTACAATCTTAACAGTAACCTATTGCTTATTTAGTATTTATATTGATGAACGAAGCTTATCGTCGCTATACACGTATCGATAAATCGTTGTCGATTAAATTGCACAGTTTCATCATTGCGATTGAAAGGCAATCGCACATTTCAGCAGTTTTTCACGGAGCTTGCTTTAATGTTCGATGAAACTGCACAGTTTTATCGTAACGATTTAACTGCAAAATTTTATCGCAACGATTTATCGATGCGTGTGTAGCGGCTATTACTTTTGTGACCTAATCCGATCAAGAGTTTAGAAGGAATTTATAGCCTCTACACACATATCAATAAATAATTGAAATAAAACTGTGCAGTTTAATCAACAACGATATTTCATACCGCAACGATTTATCGATACGTGTGTAGCGGGCTTAAGAAGGGTCAAAAGACGCAGGTTTAAATCACGCCTACGTAGAATCTATCGACATTATCTTCTATTTTATCTTGGACCATTCTTCTTAGCGTTTCGTTGGCAAGCACTAAACTGTGTCGGTCCAGAACTTAGCCACATCAACTGCGTTATGAGTGACAGCCATCAAGTCCTCTTGCGTGCAGGTATTAGGGCACGCAGGGCACGATATAAGATGGCACATTGTTTGAGTTGCATTGCGAGAGATATGGGAGAGTAGCAGAAGCAAAAGGAGGCCTATGCCCAGCAGTGGGTGAATAAAGGCTAATAGATATATAGATTGATTTTTAGACTCACGTTTATATTAACTATGAATTCCTTTGACTAACGCTTAAGTTTAAAAAATATATTATGCTTATTTAAAACTGTAAACAAAATTTTTATTTCTTGTACAAGGACATTATTATATTTGACAATTAATACATGTACCGTCGTCATGACTGCGCTTTGACACCATCTTCTAGTAAATGTATTCATGTGTGTGTAAATCGTTTTTCATTGGTGTGCATGTGGTTTTCTTTTAATGATTTAATATATTTATAATGCCTATTTTATAATAATATTAGCGTTCGCACAACCTCCTCTATGTAAACTACAATTTTGACCTTTATACTCTTTCGTCCGCGCAATTTTAGTAAAATGTACCGACAGTTTTTGCTTTACGTATTAATATATAGATTTCTTACGTCGACTGTACAATGAGAATATGTGCTGTGTACTAAATATGCAATAAATAAAATATTATTACTTCTTGTTTTAAAGGTAGGCTTTTCTTTTCAGATAACGAATTGCTGATAGAATCATACCTTACTTTGCCAACATACGTGACGAGAATGTTAAAGGATAACATTACTTTGCATAGAATAATTAGATTAGTAAAATTCCATCATCATTTGCTTATCAATCAAATACGATATTTATACTAATATTATTAAGAGAAGAGGTGAAATATCTGAAACCGATTTTCGTTTCGCTTGGTTTGTGAGACCTTCCGGTAGCCTAATCTCGCCATTAAAGGCCGGCAAGGCATCTGCTAGCCTCCTGGTGGAGCAGATGTCCATCGGCGTCGGTGGTCACTTATATGAACCGCCCGCTCGTTTGCCACTCGTAACATTAAAAAAAAGTACTGGACCAATTTGAAAACTTCTTTCTCCATTAAACTCCTACTTATCCTAGATGAACATAGGCTATAAAATATTTTCAAAAATCTTAAAGATCCGTATGAAAACTTCGATAATGTAAATACCTTTGTGAAGCCAAGGCGGTTCGCCTAGGATGGGGGAGTCCTATGGGCTAGCGGGATGCATCCGGGGCACCAAAGTTGAAATTTCACATGGGGCTCTGGTGTCCCATTCTTACACTCTCGTTTGCAAGTGGTTCTGCTATAGAGGATGGAGGGAGTGTACTTACTAACAGGGTTAATGCGTAAATGCATTTTCCAGCGACTAAATAAGGTTCATGTCGCTAGTGGGATGTATTTTCACTATAATTATAATAAACACTGCTTCTTTCTTTCTTTCTTCATATAAAACATAATGCTTGCACCAAGAAGTAATACGAATCGCAAATATATAGGTATTTTCAGTATAGTCGTTCAGAGTGTGGAATACGCAGAGTTACATTGATTAGTTGCAGTTAGTAATGTAATCCGATATAAGCTGCGTTTTCTGTTAGGATATGTACAATTTTAAAAGGGGAGTGAGCGGAGACGTATACCATGACGTCATCAATATAACTAGGTATAAAAATGTTATGTAGGTTTTATGCTATACTAGTGGACCCCGCAGAAGGTGTCCTGCTCGATTTACGGTGAGACGAAGGACCCATTAGGAACGCCATCTATTGGCAGTAGGGCAAGGATGCGACCAAACCTGCATTTTTTATTATTTTCAAAATAATCCACGGAGGAGGCCTAAATAGTATTAATCCGCATTTGAGTATATCATTAAGGTAAGTATCTCTTGCTGCGACAGGGTGTTAGATGGGCGACCCAATCTATCACCGGCTTATATTTGATATTATTGTCACTTTGTGATATTAGTCTAAATAATTAATTAATTATTTTGTCACTGTAATTTATGTTTCTGTTTTTATTTGTTTTTGTGATATGGAAAGAAATTTCTGTAATAAAGATTTTATTATTATTATTATTATTAAAAATTGTAGAGATCGTGGCGGTTTCGGGAATGACGTCAGATGGCAATCGGTCATCTTAACTCGCCCCACAGCTAAACCCTCTGCAGTCTAAGCTTTCGTAAAATCCTTTCTTAGCGGATGTTTACTAACTATGTATAAATTACTTCCTTGCCAAATTTCATCATTGTACGTCCCTTGGTTTTTGAGATTTCGTGTTAAGTTACCTTCCGCTTTTATATATATACAGATTGATTATGTACATATATATTATATATAAATATATATAAAGAACTTTTTGACACACGGACGTCTGTTCCTAAGGTAGACAACTAAATGCCTGTGTTATACGTAACAGACGGCTGTAATACACTAAATTTTTTTTTAGAAATATATAAATACATACATATAGATAACATACCCAGAGTCGAGGCGGGAATCGAACCCAAGACCCCACTTATTTGAGTTGTCGACGTCCCCGATCAAAGACGTCGCTATGTCGCTCTTCATGCATCATCTGTCCGTAACAGGGCCAGTCAAATTAAAAATAGAACCTGTATAGAAGTTACATATAGCATTATCATTATAACGATACAATCGTATTCTAAAAGTTATTACAATCACTCGAATACACTGCATGCATCTATCAATATTAAGTACCGAAGTCATTAAATTTCCATTAAAATTTTTTTCAGTATGACAAACCTGCCAGCTATGAAAAATGTTAAATAAACCAAGAAATAATGTTACATGGAACAGATAAAGCGTTGTAGTTTTGACGCATATTAATAAAACCCTATTTTAAACTCAATTCAAAGACAAGCGTCGACGCAATTACGCACAAAGTATCTGTAAATTCATTTGTCCGGGTAATATCTCATTCGAGGTGACATTATTTAGCAAAGCTTAGTGGAACCGTTTAAGTAGATGTTCCTACTATACGGGAAATAGTTGTTAAAGCAAATTGAACGCAATAAATATTGAAGTAGAGTCCATTTTCAAGCTGCGGCGTTTCCTATAAGATTCCCAACATGTTCCACGGGACTACTATCTAAAAGTTTGTGTCTTAGCGTGGCAATTTCGTAAATTAAATCTTGTACTTGTATAATTTGCATTATGCAAAATAATGCATCTTTAAAATTCACAATTTTCTTTAACACCGTGCGATTTGTAAAGAATTCCCTGCCACGCACAACGTCTCTTTCGAACCAGCTGTCAACTTCAGTGTTTATATTCCAAGAAAAAAGGAAACTCATTTCTAACAGGTTCCTTAATGCACCTGTGAGCTTTCTTGTTTTTAGGGCCTGTATATCTTATCGGTTGACAGGAGTGAACTGAATTGCGTAATTTACTCCACCAGTTGTCTCCTGACATGATGGCGCGACGAGCTTGGAAAATGTTTTTTTTTTATTAGCGTGTAATGCCCCACTAGTAGGCAAAGGCGCCCCTCTCTTAGGCCACTCTCCTCTATCCAGAGCTAAACCAATCCACTCCTTTCCCGCAAAGGCGTCCAAGTCGTACTATGAAACTGTTTGTAAAATTAATGAATTAGCTAGAACGGCACTCACAACGTAAAATGACTCAATAGTTAAAACCTCTAACTTATATTACGTGTCGACGGATCATGCAAAGTTCGCGTTTAGAAGTTATAAAATTCATAACAATTCATTCCGTGTAAGTGTAGAATAGTGGCTTGCATGCTCGAATTGAAAATTTCACCCTCACCACTTCAACGTACAAAAATCCATAACCTTCGAATTTATATGGACTTACTTGCCTTGTTATCAATAATTACGGAAATAGATGCTCTAGTTTACGCAGCAATACTATACAGTGCTATAAAACTCGTTGATATCTTGAGCTCAGATATCTTGAGATCAGATAACTAGAGAGTTTGAGGAGAGGAGGCCGAAGCATAATCAGTGGTCGGCATATGAGGCGACCGCTACCTTAAGTCGTTCGTACCGCGACCCAGTGACTGATGAGTAATCCATTCTAGTATTAGATTTTACAATATCCGATCACCTCGGAGTTTCGGAAGGAACATGAAGTAGGTCCCGGATAGTGTCACTTTGTGGTAACACTAAGTAGAAGAAGACCAACGTAACTTCGAGCCAGGACCTGAGCGCCTTACGGAATTCACTCCGTCCTTCTACATTTGATATATCAAGTCTTATATGTACATTTAATATCAAAGCCAGCGAGTACTACATTTGTAAAAATGACACAGATATCGAAAAATTAATAGTTGAAGCGAAACATTAGGTAATATTTAACAAAAAATACTCGGACAGTGGAGTATGGAACTGAGCACAATTATAAAATATACGTTACTAAGCCATGAAATTATAATAACAAAATGTCACGCACACCAATGCGGAACGGTTTATACACACATGTGTTCATTTTACTATAAGATTGTGTCAAAGCGTAGTCATGATTCCCGTATGTATATTACTTGTCAAATATTACAAATTCGTGTTACATGTAATTTTTTTTTAATGGCTTTAAATGAGCATACAAAACGCAAATGTAAAGAAATGGGGCTGAATTTCGACTAACCAGCGATGTCTATTTATTAGAAATTAACGTAAAACTACATTCATTTAGAGCCTCAATAGCTCAACAGTATAAGGTATGGACTGAAATCCGCAAGGTACTCGGTTGAAAACCCACCGCCGTTGGGGTATTGTCGTACCCTACTAATACAAGCTTTAATTTAAGCTTAGTAGGAGGGAAAGAAGGGAATATTAGACATACTTAAAAAGTATTCCTAATATTCTTTAAAAAAATAATAATAAATTCAATCAAAGCACGTATATATAATGTTATTGTTTGTTTTGCGTCTGTCGGGTCCGCTAGTAAACTGTAATTGTGCCAAATTTCATACTCCTCCGTCCGGGCAATTTTCTTATAATAGTACCTAAGTACCGAAACTTTTTTCTTCACGTATTAATGCATAGATTATAAAAGACATTTTTTTAGGTCCACTCTTTTTTTACGCATCCAGCCTTTATGGAATGATATTTTGATTAAATAAATATATGCTGTACTTCAGTAAAAAAAAAATCAACAGTGAAGGGCATCCTTGTTGCAGCTTTCATCATTATCGCGTTAAAAAAAAAAAAACAAAATGGCTTAATATTTTTGTTGTATAGTTTCTTTAAAAGCGTATTATTATAGAGGAAGGCAGTGACTGAGTGGTGGCCGAGGACAGGAAAACGGAGCATTGGACGTCCAGCAACCAGATGGGTCGACGACATAAAATCTGTCGCGGGTCGAACCTGGTACAGATTGGCTCAGGACCGTAAGGAGTGGTACGGGCGGGGAAAGGCCTTTGCCCAGCAGTGGGAGAAAAAGGGCTTTGGATGAGTGTGTGTGTGTGCCCGCGACTTTGTCCGCGTAAAATTAGGTAACAAAATTAGATTCAATTTCTGCGTGATGATATATAGCTTATAAACCTTCCTCGATAAGTGGGCTATCTAACACTAAAAGGATGTTTAAAATCGGTCCAACAGTTCCTGAGATTATCGCGTTCAAGTAAACAAACAAACTCTTCATCTTTATATGGGAACACCTTGTCTGTATCTATGTTCCTAATGCAGAAAGATAAATAGGTAATTAAGACTTTTCGTCTATTTATACTTAATATTATTTAGACATTAAACGGCAACCACTGTTTAACATGCTTTCCGAAACACAGAGGAGGTCGAGTATTGAAAAATCAGTAGTCACTCATTTGTCACCCGGCCGCGATAAGAACTGCTTAACCTAACGACCGATTCAAATACCAGCCTCTGATTAAGTTACGAAATCCTTAAATTTTTTTTTCTTATTCATCTATCGAGTTTAATATTGAAAGTCAACTGTGGTTATAATTGAGAATATTAAAGACGGCATCGTTGCTTAAAAAAGTTTAGCTAACTTACAAGTAGGCACAGGTGGACAAGGTGGTCTCAAGCACGGAGTCTCCTCCAATTGGCAAGATAACTGGCCAGGACAAGTGACAGTGGAACAAGGATCCCTGCACTTGCACAGTGGGCAGCCATGACTGTCCAATTCGAAGCCGAGCGGACACAGCATTCTGCAGGTGTGAGCTGCACAAGGAGCTGACCTTGTACAATTGACTAGACCCGCTGCAGGAGCTCTCGTTCCCGGCACCTACAAAAAATAGACATATAAATACCAGGTATAGTCGACCATAAAATTGGTTTGTCTTTTCTGCAGGCCTTGCAGCCGAACTTTCAAGACCAATTTGGTTACGCTAGTCATATTCGTACACATTCCAGGCGCTAAAGCTAAGGTGTCGCCGTTGACGGACACGTCTGGGAGGATCATCATCATCATCACTTAAATATTAATAATATCTTGTCCAGGGATGGATCTTCCTTTTTATCTGTTTTCTGTGTTGTTAACTGGCCAGGTCCACTACGGACGTGCCGTTTAAAAAACGTTTAATAAAAATCATATGAATTCACATGTTCACACGGCAGCCCTTTTAAAACGCGTTGCTTTTTTAGGAATAATGCTTTAAAAAAACGATTTTTTTAGGAATAATGCGTTTAAAAACAACCTTTAAAGCTATATTTATCTTTATATGTTATATTTTTGTATGGACGACGCTAAATGGCGTCAACGCGGAGAATTAACGCAAAGCTTTTTTAACTCTCGTGCGAATGAGGGCTTATTTTTTAGGGTTCCGTTTCTACAAGGAACAAGGGTTCCTTTTATAGTTTCGCTGTGTCCGTCCATACGTCCGTCTGTTCGACCATGTCTAACTTCTACAATTATAACCAGAAATGCATGAAATTTGGTGATGTTAAGTTCTGCGAACAGAATTTATTTATTGTGTCATATGATAATATTAATATTAAAAGTAAAGTATCACATGTTACTTCTTGTAACATTAGCTATCTATTTTCAGAGATTACCTAGAATAAACAGACCGACCGATAGACAGACAAAAATGTTTCAACTTACATTTATAGGTATCATATATTATACAGTCATATGCAATTAGTAATAATTAAAAATAATAATTTCGACGTTACAAACAAACAATCCAATTTTATTTATATGTATAAACTAGCTGTGCCCGCGTCCGCGTAAAATATATAACCGTAGCGTGATGATATATAACCTATAACCCTTCTTGATAAATAAGCTATCTAACGCTGAAAGAATTTTTCATATCGGACCAATAGTCCCTGAGATTAGCGCGTTCAAGCAAATTTATTGTTAGGACAAGGTTTATATTTAAAAATGTATGTCTGTTAGTTACGAGAATTGGAACGGGAATGGAAACGGGAAAAATGTTATAGGATAAAAGAGTGTAGTAAATAGTATGTAACCCAACGTTCAGGCAGGGCAGCTTCTGCCGGGTTCACTAGTATTTAATAGTTTCAATGAAGTAATTTACCAACTGCTTGGAATTTCTCTACTCTGATGCATCAAGACATATTCTAATATAACTTCACTTACAAGTTTATGTAAGGCAAAAATATACACTTTCAATAAACCTGAAAGTTCCGACACTTAAACGAAACGACGAGACAGACGGACAGGACATCAAGAGACAATAACAAGAACATACATACATATTCTTACCAGAATATGGTATTCGTTAATATACCTTTGTGCGTACGGAAACCTAGAAATAAAAGCTCGCATTCTACTTATCTAAGTCACTTATTTTATATTACTTAAATAAAAAAAAACACGTAGGTATTCGTGGTGAAATACAAATTAATTATTATTTACGAGCTGTGGTTTAGGGGTCATAGACAATTTACAACAAACGAATGATATACATTTTACATCGCGGTTCTTACGGTGGCTACACTTGTGCCAAAACCAGACAGCTTCATTTGAATGATCATTTCAATGATCATGTAGTGTGGCCGGAGTCTTTGTAACTGCGCAAAGTTTTGTAGAACTTCGTAGTCTTCAGACCAAAAATATGCAAACACTTTGAACTATATCTGGCTCCGGCATAATAGACATTGCAATCAACCTTTATCTGACTTTCCGCAGCTACGCAAAGTCTCCGGCTACATTACATGATCATTCAAATGAAGCTATGTCTGGCGCCGGCATGAAAATAACAACTTTTATTATTATTGGTCCCCGACTACACTCAATGATCATACAAGTGTTCAAATATAACAAACGTCAGCGCTTTTGAAAATATTTCTACTAAACTTTTGGCAGTTACACTGTCTCCGGCTACATTCAGTGATCAAACAAGTGTTAAATTATAACAAGTGCCAGCTTTTTGCATTGTACATATATATTGTACAATAACAAAGTATTACATGGTTTATATAGAGGGAGGCCCCACTACCAGTACAGCATATAATTCTACAAAACTATGCGCATCTACACAGAGTATCCGACTACACTCAGTGATCAAATAAGTGTTCAAATAAGTGAAACTATAGTAAGGCGCCGGCTTTTGGGTTTATAAGAAATGTGTGTACGTACTTACACTGTAATCTCCCAAAGTTATCTGAAACAGCGCCATCCATGTGCTTGGGTAACTGGAATACAGCGTTGATTGTACGTTTGGGAACCCTGAAAATAAAGAAAAATACAAAACAATCGATCCTCAAGAGCTCAATGGTAAGAGAGATGGGCCGAAATCCGCAAGATGCCCGGTTCTAACCCCGCCACCGCGAGGTATTGTCGCACCCACTATTAACACAAGATTTTTATTTAAACTTTGTTGTAAGAGAAACGGTATTTTTTTTTATTATCGTCATTGTGTAGAACTCCACAGGCTAATGGCCCGCGCCGTTGTTCTTCTTCTTTTTTTTTTATTGTTTTTTATTTTATTTTTTTTATTGTCTTCGATTTTATTTATTTTTCTAAAGTCCCAGTTTGTTTTTCAGGCTTCTTCGGAGCAGCCATTTCCGTGATGAGATAGGCGTCACGGTGGTGGATTGCATGGTAGGCAAATACAAAGATTTCCGGGCGAATTCCGACCAGCCGGCGAACTCTAATTTTTTGATAAGCTTATAATTTAATTATTTTAATTATATTTCACATCGTTCAGAGCCAGAACAAACATCTAGCAACTGTATGAAAAAAGAAAAAGATTAAAGAAGTACCAAGTACCTTTGTATAAGAAGTAAAAAGACTGAGAGAATCCGAACAGCACGATGCAATAGATGATACCAAAGGTAAACATGTCTCCGGTGATCATGCTGTAGATCATGGTGACGAAGGGGCCCGTGAGTTTGACGGCCCTGCCAAAATTTATAGAAGAAAACCCTTGGTAATAAAAGAATAAACTTTTGTACCAGACACACGACGAGGCATTAAAACATTTTTTGCACGAAAAACTAAACTATTTTGTTTAAATTTCGCGAATGAATACGAGGGGAAATTGGCTCAATGCTACAACCCGAATGCTACACCTTCGACTCTTGATGTGCCTCAACGCACGTTTCGCTTCGATACCGAAGCATCATCAGGAAATAGATTATTCGTATAACCGTTCAATTAATTATTATTATTGGACCGTTACTCGAATAATCTTTGCCAATTAGGTTTTTAACCGTTACAAATGGATTTTGTGTCGGAAATCAAACTAACATTTTGGCGTTGCAATAAACGCTTGATGATGGTGGTGGTGGTGGTGGTGGTGGTGGTGGTGATTATGATGATGGTGATGATTATGATGATGGTGATGATTATGATGATGGTGATGATGATGATGATGATGATGATGATGATGAGTCAGACATAACACAGCATCGAGGTTATGACTACCCATCAAGTGGAAGTCCCTTACTCTTCTTTTACAACATCGACATGACAAAAAATATGACCACTTAAGATGTAACCAACATTCACTCAGAAGAAGGAGCGGACATAGTGTAATCAGAATATGACACACTACCGGAAGTCTCTTAGTCATCTTATAGAACATCCACAGGTACCGTGTCTTTGTGTAGATATCGTATAAGGTGACTTAGAGCCTCGCTCTAGTCTGAACAAAAAATAACGCCTATTATATTAGCAATATCGTATTTGCTATGAATATATTATAGCAATTGACGGTACCTTTATTATCCCTTATACTAATACCTAACGTAATGATCTTTTCACCCTATTCCTCTAAGCCCACCTTCTCAAGACCTTGAATAATAATAGAAGAAAGAAGATTGATCACCACCATCACCAAGATCAAGGCTAAAAGAAGGTAACACGGGCAGCGAAGGTGAGTGTTAGTGACCTCTTTAAAGAGTTCTCCTAAACCTACACCTGAGTCACAAGTCCCAGGCACTGCCTAGGTTCTTTACTCTGCATTGCGAAGGATCCGATACGCACGTTCTGTCTTACTTAATCTGGCTATAGACAACCAAACCACTAAGGTTGAAGTACGGCCCATTCTAATGAGCCTACATATATATTACATTTTGAAATCAATTAAATATATGTAACCCTTTTCTTTACACATTTATTTCCAGTTTACGTGTTTCTTACTCTATCACAATTGCACATACGGTAATAAAGTTTTCTTCGTCTTCGAGACTAGAGTGGCCAGCAATACATGAGTTACTCGGAATAAGGTGATCCGATTTATGCTTCAAGTTTTAGAAAAACTCATAAATAGATTATTTTTAAGTAAAAAGTAACCCCTTTTAAAAAGCACCAAGGTATTAAAGAGCAAAAAATTACTAGTACTTTTAGACGATTTAGAAGACATCTACTGTTGTATTGAAACCGGTACCCTTCGGTCTTATAAAGAGGTCCCTCATTATATTATTGTCTGTTGCAGTTGGCTGTGACCTTGCCTTCCGCTCCGAGGGTTGTGGATATAGTTCCCGTCTCAAGTACATAAAGATATATTTATATACATATAATAATAAAAAACTGTGTACTAGTCCGCTGTAATTTATAACACAGTGCTTAGTGGGAGTTATGTAACTTTTACGCGTTGGTAAAGTCTACTTAAATTTGTATGGAGATTGATCAGCGCCGCCTAGCGTTGACGTTATAACACAGATCAATCTCCATACAAATTGAAGTAAACTTTACCAACGCGTGAAAGTTAGAAAAACACGCACTAAGCACTCTGGTATTATAGTCACCTAACTTAGGATCAGAGGACCATGTGTTTCTAGTCCTATAAATTTATTTTTATTTTATTTGTATTTTAGTAATGGTCACCCTACATTTGACTGGTAACAAGGCGTAGACAAACAGACGCTCAAAGGCTAATTATATTGTCTCAACCCCGCCTGCGTCTTTATGATAACTTGCTTTAATTAGCATCACACTCGCACACAAAGATACACATTAAAGTGACTTCACTTAATAACTTATATTTTTATTCTATGCTAGCTATTTCACGCGACTGACGTGAATTCAGCGATTTTGTAGAATTTTTTTATTTAGTTTTTTGTGTGAAACCCTACTTATTTTTCTGCAAGTGAAGTAATCAATTGCCACAGCTACATATTATAGCCGCTTACTTTGACTAAGGCAGGATTTCCCAACGTAGGGCCCGCGCCCCACAGGGGGCAATTTAAAAATGGACTCGACACAACTTTAACCATTTCGCTTTGGCTTAATTAAATGCAATGCTAGATATTGGTGACAAATCAAAATAACAAAAAAAGCAAATTCTAAAAAGATGCTGTAAATAATTAATAGGTATAATTTCGTTTAAAGTTACCAAAACATCAACTTCCTAAAACTTATAATTTACAGTTCTTAACAGGACAAAACAATTTTAAAGGTTAAAAAATATGTATGGGGAACATAAAAATTTTAGAAAAGTTAAGGTGGGGCATGGCCTAAAAAGTTTGGGAAACACTGAACTAAAGTGTAGAGTCAGTGAAAGTACGACCTTTAGAGTAAGAACATGTAGAGTAAGATGACTGGCTCTAAAAGAGTTGTGATAACTTTATGACAATGAGGGCCATATGGTCTCGTTGTGTCATTATTTTCCATACAACTGTTTTGGTGGGATATTAATATAAGCGCTTATAAGCCAGTCATTTGTATTAGGAGTGGCTGCGACAATATCCCAACGGCGGCGGGGTTTGAACCGGGTTCTTTGCGGATTTCAGTCCATACCTTATACCGTTGAGCTATTGAGGCTCTGTATATTTCATAAAAGTACTGTTCCTGTGAAACATAATGCACTTTGGGCGACTATGGAAGTACCTAATATGAAATCTACGGTCTTACTGTAGCTTCAAAATAGTTTGGAACATCCAAAGTGCACGCTTCATAACACACACCGTGGGGTATGCAATTTTATTGTACCAAAATGTTTAGTACCATACCAAAATATGGTATGGTACTAAACATTTTGGTATAGCACTTCATATTTTGGTATGGCACCTATTTACAAGGCCTTCTCTCCTCTTAAACCATTCTTCCCTATCCTGGGCTACTTGAATCCACGTCTTTTCCGCTAAGGAGTGCAAGGAATCTCGCCCCTCTTCCTCTGCCTGCCTCGTTTGATCTTAAAGCCTTAGAATATTTTTCACCTCACATGCGAAATCTTATTAAATATCTCACGAAGTTTCTCATTGTTTTTTTATAAAGCGATGACCCTAAAAGTTAACAGGTCACATCCATTAGCACCTCGTACCTAAAATGAAATGTTCGCCGTACGTAATAAAATACCGTTTTTCCAATTAAATTTCTATCATGTATATGATGCCCACTGTGGTTAAATGTTTTTGTCAGGTGCTAATTAATGTTAATTACATACTATTGCCGACTCTATGTTCGCCGCCGCGACCAGTGGATTTGGCAAGAACAAATACAAAACTAGTTTTCATTAACATTTTATTGAAGAACATAAAAGTAACGTTACGAAATCTGTCACTAAATGTCGTAGGTGACGAAGGCTCCATATAAGTTGTGAATAAAGAGATATCGGTAATATAATTACGAATACCTCTTTAAACACAACTTTTATAGTTATTTTTTGCATAGCATTTTATATGCATTTTTCTTGTTCATGAATCAGTGAAATAAACTTGTTAATTTATTTTATTTGTTTTACATCAAATCGTACGGCAATGCACATTAAAACTATATATACAAGTAACACCTTAGAAGTAAAAATTACTTACTGAAATTTAAAAAACCTTTCACATTAAAAATAAAAACAATGAATGAACAAAACAAGGAAAATTACCCAAGTATTCAAATTATCCATTAAAAAAAAAATTACAAAAATTATTCAAAAGTTTGCTTACCAATATAAGTTGTCATTTGTCGTGGAACAGATCTCACTAAGGGTGCATTAATGCATAATGCATAGAGCCCATGAGTGCATTGAGCGACTTTAAGTGGTTAATATCACATACGGATTGTTAGAGAATTAAAAAATTATTCTAATTTTGCGCTAATCTGCATAACGCTTACAAGGGCGGCTGTAATTACTTAGGATGACCTCTAACCCAATCACACTTTGCTTTCCTTTATATCTTCCTTTACCCTGATGACGCCCACTGCTGCACATAGGCCTGCTCCATGCATTTGTATTTTTTTTTAATCTATAAAAAGGCAATTTCAATACAAAATATGTTGACTTTAACTTGAAATGTTATAAGGTGTAGTCTGCCTGCCTCGGGCGTTTCCGCAAATCCCTTAAAAGGTTGCGGATATGGCTTTGTGGAAATTGGTTTAAAATTACGGTCTGTCATTGTCTCATCATTTCAGTGTCCTAATGAATAGTGCACCGTCGGCTCCTCTAAAGCGCGGATGGGCGGGTCCCTAATAGTGCAATTTTGATTTATTTAGCGATTCATTTCCGGTGTTAAAAGTTGCGGTCTTGCACTATTTAATTTTTTGTTAGTTTATCTTTTGGCGACCTGTCTGGTACTGCGGCGTAAAAGTTCTCAGCTATTATACAACATCATCATCATTATTGGCAGAACTTGATAACCCACTGCTGGACATAGGCGTCTCTTTTCTTCTGCTCTCTCCTCTATTCCTATCCAATCTCATTCAGCCACCTCCCGCCACTCTTCTTATATCATCCGCCCATCGAGCCATGGGATACCAGGATTTCTCCAACACAATCTAGGCCACCACTTAGTTAAGTTCGTAGACTAGCTGCAGTATACATGGCTGAACCAAATTAGTAACCACACTTGGACCCTCAACTTTCCGACGAAAAAAGCGAAAAGAAATCACGTAAGTGTTGGGTTGATTATTGGCCTTGCTAAGTTTTAATCCTAGTATAAGGATTACGACAAAATAATTCTTTGGTCACACTACAAGAAAAGACGGCCATAATCTAGAGCATATTATGGTTACTGGCAAGGACGACGGTAAACGCCTGACATTTAATGATATTTTATTATTCGTTTGTCTTTTTATCAAAAACCTAATTTAGTTACAAAGATAAATATATCTGTAACTATATTGACTGGCCCGTTGGCGCAGTGCGTCGATATCTTGTAAAGTTTGTCAATTGACGTGAAAGGTTTTTCGGACTAAATTTGCTATGGAAATTATCTTGATTTCGTTGGCTGACATCTTATTCTACTTTACGTTATTCCAGTCTAGTACCAGGGTCCGCTTAAATTGCAGAGGATGTAATAGTGGGGCATATTAAGGTGAACGTCTGCCGTTTGACTTCATTTCTGGAACCCCCATAATATCTACAATCTCACGACTAATATCACTCAGTGACATTAATCGGGACCCACTGTTTTATGTGCCTTCCGAAAAACTGAGGAGATTGGATATTCTAAAACCAGTGTTAGAATGGGTTACCTAACTTTCGCCGGGCCGCGGTAAGAACTGCCTAAACTAGCCATCGACTCAAATGCCGCCAACAAAACGATAAGAGTAAAAAAAGCAGCAGAACTGGAGTAAAATAATTTTTCGATCATAAAGCATTCTCTGATGCTTCGCAATATGAGTCGTGCAATAGTCACACATATGAGTGTGTGTGTCTATCTTAGGTCAGAAGACTATGGTTCCTTCAGGTTGTAGGCGATCCTGGCACTTCTCGTCTGGATTTTTGAGGCCCTGTTGCTGAGGGAGCAAGGGACGGGGCGAGTACAATAGATCGAGCCGGGTCGAAGTGTATCCGCAGTGCGGGCTCCATCGGAACCAAAAAAAAAGTCACACATATACAAGTTCATATAAGGTTCATGTAGAGTATGTAATAATTATAATATTAACACAGCTTGCGTACTTGTGTTTTAATTATGTTGGGCTCAGCAAAGCTTAGTTAATCACACGAGCTGTAATGAGACTGAGGTCATTTGTGATGTAGTTAACTTTACATTGAGCTAGATGTAAGCGTTGCTCTGAATATAGTTACAAGGACGTTTCACGATTAAATTTATTAAAGCGGCGCAGGTTTTATCTCGTTTCTAGTTATTAAATTTTCGTGAGAGATAGACGTTTTCTTTTTAAATCTAGTATTTTTTTATTTGATTATGGAACGACAGTTAGGCATCTAATTTTAGAACTATCAGGCAAATATTAGTAATCCGTAATTTGTGTCCCTAGAATAATAACAATATATATGAAGCTGAAGAGTTTGTTTGTTTGTATGCTTGAATGCGCTAATCTCAGGAACTTCTGGCCCGATTTGAAAAATTATTTCAGTGTTAGATATCCCATTTCTCGAGGAAGGCTATAAGCTATATATAATCACGCAAAAATTTAATCTATTTTTTTCCTAATTTTACGCAGACGTAGTCGCGGGCTCTGCTAGTGACACATAAATTGCAACTTTCAAGAATATTGCTTAGTTAGTTGACATGGTAAGGAGTTCACGAGAAACTCAGATGTTTATTGGATTTTTATACATAGACGTGTATAAAAATCCCTTAAAAGTGTATTAATTCCAAAGAGAAAAATAGTTGTACCAGCTATAGATCTTAATAAATGTAACCAGATGAGCTTCAGGAAGGTATTGGTTTCGATGCAAAATCAGATACTTGCATTACTAAGGAAATGAATATTTTATATATCATTTCGCAGCGCAGAGAATTCATCTCGCTCGAGAGATTTATACGGAGCGAAATCCCGCGTTACGGTTGTGCACTTAAATATCTTGATATTGCACGGAAATAGTGCCTGCAAATTTTTAGTAATCAGCTTGAATGGATTTGTGCGATTTCAAATCAAGCGAAAAGTGATCGAGCGGAACATCTGTTTATTATTTTAAGTAAATGGAGCGAATTTTTAAAGAGATGTATAAAATTATTGTTAATGCATTCAGAGCGGTAGGAAATTTATAATAACGATTGGAATTAATAAAGATATGGAATAAGTATGGAGAAAAATATTAATTTCGCAGTTTTTATGAATAACATAGACTAGAGATCGGCGACCTTTTGGTGGGAAAGGGCCATTAGATGCTGGCGGGCCACATCGTTAAAAATTAGATGCAGGCGGACCATACTTGTAAAATAATTATTTGGAAAAACGTGTCTAGTTATTTATTTGTCTTGGTACAACATTGTAAACAGTTTTTATTAATAAGAAATAGATTGTCATTTACGAAACAGCTGCGGGCCACAAAGAGAGTGGTTGGCGGGCCACATGTGGTCCGCGGGACGCACGTTGTCGACCGCTGATCTAAAACATCTAATAAAAACGTAGTTCTTTGTAGTAGCGAATTAGCTAACTAAAAACAGTTACAAATCCAACTTATACGCGGAAGAGGTGGGAGCGTGGAGTATACCATCAAAATCTCTGTACAACCTTCTAAAAGACCTTGGCTTCTTTATTCGAAAGGACATTTAAAGTCGCACTAGTAGGCTCATACCAGATTTGGATAGGCAGATTTTTTTGGCAAATAAGTATATATATATATATTGTTATTGCTTTTTAAACCATTCCGGAAATAAGAGGAATAAAACCTGCTGCCTGCTCGTCTGCCCCCCTGTTACATAAAAAAAAAATATTTAAGCACCCTCCTTACGAAATTTCAACCTTGTACTTCCTACGGCTTTCGACATTTCGTGATAGGTGACCTTTTATATATAGATGACACTAGAATTACATCTTCTATTATTGGGGCCGAAGAATAAGTTCAAAAGATCCGTCTATGTCATGAAGGTTTAACACGAAACACAAATGTTAAGACGCTTCTCATTCCAATGGTAAATTTACGGTGGATCTGATAAGCGGATTTGTTAAATGCCGACGTGGATGTAAAAAAATTAGTCCAGCGAGAGATTCGACACAGCCTTCCATAGAATAATGGTATGTATCTAGTTCTGGCAGAATTGCTATCGCTATCTCGCATTGACTTGATTATTCCACCAATAGAATTGATTCAAATACCTGTAAATGGCAGAGTTAAGCAAAAGTCTTGGAAAACATATCCTTATCTAACACCGGATTCACTCTAAGAAGAGATTTTTTTTCTTAGTAAACTTTAAAAAACCGTGACTAAGTAAAACATGACATACGGAAATGTTCTACACAAAAGGTTGTACAAATAATTCATGCTTATTATTCCAGCGCTAAATTCGCTCGAGAATTGGATAAGCGGATTTACGTAGCGCCCTCGTGAAAGCAACCGTTTTATACTGACGAGTGATTTGACGAGAAATTGGATTTATTCAGTATTTACTATTCCGTAAACGCTATATTAGGATTTATGCTATTTATGGGTATATAAATCAAAAGAGGTTATATAAAAGAGGGGGTCGTAACTTTGAATCAATTGCTAGGTTAAGTAGCCCGTACAGTGCCCAGGTGAGAGCTGAGTGACCCATTCTAAGACTGGTTTTTTAATATCCCACCTCCGGTTCCGACCTGTTCTGGAAGGTTTTAAAGCAGGTGTCCCGATTAATGTCACTAAGTGATATTATTCGTGATATTGTAGAGATTGCGGGGATTCCGGGGATGACGTCAGACGGTACTCGCTCGTCTTCACTTAACCCACAAGAATTTCCTCTGCAATCTAAGCGGATTCTGGTATTAGACCGGGTTAACGCTATGAGGAAGAAGTAGGTATATAAATCAAATAATTTCACCGTTAATCGTATAAAGAAAACTAAATAATGATTTGAGAGCCGGGCTTATAGTTTATTAATACATAAATATAGTTTTTAAACCATTCCCCTACTTTAGCATCCACAGTGGTGAAGTCTTTTATTTAAATCCACAGGGTTTTCGTTTACATTTTCTTTTATCATCTCAATAAAATGCCTTTTAATTGATTATATAACGAGATACATAAAACTAATGAATAAGTAAATAACGAATAACATTTGCCAATGTGAGTTATAAATTGGAAAAAAAAATACGCCTAATACGCGTCGTCACATGTTGCCCCACGACAACGGACTGACACAATAAAGGCTTTAAAGCACTGCTGAAGAGGAGGCGACTAGGTGGCCTCCGAAAATCAGTATTGGAATAAAATCAGTCCCTCTTCTAATATATAAGCGGAGAGGTTTACCTCTTTGGGCATCTCACTGTGTATAAATATACATATCATTTATAAGGGTCATTTTTGTTTTTTATGTGTTTCTTTTTATGTTTATAATGTATATTGTAGGTATATATGTAGTGTTTTTATTCTAAATAAAACTATTTCTTCTTCTTCTAACATTTATATTGTGTGTTATAAGTAATGTAACATGTTAATAAATTTTGAGTAGTAATTTAAACACTAGACCGAGAGAGATAAATTATCCATTATCAACGATTACCCATAGACAAAGCGTACAGTTTGAGATCAATATTGCACACCTAAATCCGCGATAAATCTGATAAGAGGATTACGGGAGCAATCAATTTTGTACGGGCGACTGATTTAACTCCAGAGCCCTAAAAAAAATTAAAGTTTCTTATTGTAGTTTGTGTGGGAAATGTTTCTTTTTAAAATTTCTATGGAATTTTGGTAGAAAGACAAAGATAAATTATTTCCTTTAAATAAATTTTACAAGAATGTCAGTTAAAATTGATTGGATTCGTCATTAAAGGCCGGCAACGCATCTGCTTGCCTAGTGATCGTGCAGATATCCATGCGCGTCAGTAGGCACTTAGCTGTCAGCCGTCGTCAGTAGGCCTACAAATGTAAAGTCACGAAGAAAAAAAATCGAAAACATCCTTCCTTAGTAATGAAACACTAAAACGGATAACTAGTTTTGCCGCAAAAACACATTACACTAAATATTTCACTATTGCGGCAAAGTTATAAAGCAATTTAAGGTTTGTTGTGCTACTATAGACATTAAAACATCGAGTATGACTCCTAAATCTAGAAGCAGCAGCCATTACAATTTTCAAAATTCCTTCTTCTGCAACGCGATGGACCCGGCACCCGCACGGTGGATCCATGGAATGCTATGAAATTCGTCTCAAATATGTAATAACGTATAATCTTTATATTTATTATATAAAAGCGAAAGTTCATCTAACAAGAAATCTCGAAGACCGCGGGACGCATAAAGACAAAATTTGGCAGGGAAGTAGCTTATATTTAGTAAGTATTAAGAACGAAATTTTCGATATGGCCAGAACTAGGTCTTAAAGCAAGTTTAATTTTAAGCGTCAGAGTCGCGGGAAGCAACTAGTATTTAATAAATAAATAATTCCTATACGTCATGCTCATGAGGATAAATCGGTACAATAATAATAGGAAACCACGCAATGACCGGAAAAATGACAAACACCATATTGTAAAATACATGAGGCATATGACATCATGTAAATTTCTAACGCTTGAAAAGGAATAACAAATGCTTTGACAAGATTTCCATAATACGTTTGTTTTCAGTTCCGCTGGCGCGTGACGTGGAGTGACGCGGCGATATTGTAAACCGTTTAGTATTCGTAACTAATCAGTTAGTTGGAACGGTTAAGTGTTTTAAATTACTGTGAAATATTATGAACCGATGAAACGTCTTCTTTTCTTTTGTTTAATCTATTTTTATTTAGTGACTTTCGCCAGACAGTTTCTTTCTTGGGTATCATGCATAAATCACAAGGATTTTACGAATTTTACACCCCCCCCCCCCCTTCTCTGTCATGGATACAGTTTGTCACGTTTTCGGAATCCCGTCCCCCAGGTGTGACATCACATGTTTTTCTATTTTATGCATGTATTAAAAGAACGACGAAGAAGCAACGTCACAAAGGTTTTGACCCACACATATACACGTACACGCGCATGCTCACACACACCCACACCCACACACACTCTCTTTCTTTCTCGCGGAAATATTAACTTTTTCGGCAATAGTGTATACTTGAGAACATTATAAACTTATTTTTCAAAATTTGTCGTCTCGGCTATTATGCAGTTTGAGAACTTTTCCCAAAAATGCACATTTTTTGTTTTGTTTTTTTATTTGGAAGTCGTTGTTTGCACTCTAATGAGTGAAATTCCGTCGGGGAAAGCTGATTTATTATTATAGATATTACAGTAATCTATGGATTCTACTGCATATCATCTTATCTATGGTTTAGACGCATATAGATAAGTATAATCCTAGATTAGGAGCTATATATGGATATCGATAATGAGTGGATTAAAACGAAATGGATACTAATTACCCTAATCTATCACTCTCAAACCTGATAAGGTTTATCATTCTTAATATCAATGGAGTTATATACGACACTGTTAAAATGAGATTGTAAACTGTCTAAAGATTGTGAATATTGCTTTCAATTTAACGTATTTTTCGGTAGATTACAATCTATCGAAGTTAATGAGCAGTGAATAAGCGTCTCGTCATGTAACTATGTAACGGATAGGTTAGAGAGGCCAATGCGATCGTGCAGCGATATGCACACAAGGAACTCTTGGAATATTCAGTTCAGTTTACAGTCTTTCGACAGTTTACAATCTCGCGAAATAGATTATAATCTAACGGTATTTACAATTTAGCGCTGACATATAAACATTTTGAATTCAAATTCAAAAAGTTTATTTATTTACAAATACAAAATAATTGAATAAGCTAATAAGAGAAGAGGGACAACCACGACTCATTTTCATAGTGAGTAATATATCTATTACTAGTTAATTGGCATAAAAAAGGTTTTAGTAAGCCAACCTTAAAAGATAGACATATGCTGTCGCGGTATTTTATTTAGAACTTCTAAAGAGGAACGATTTTGTCATATATGACATTTGCGAAACTTAACCATTTACGCAGCGCACGCAGCGGAAGCCCTCAAATGGGAAAAAGAACTCTCGATTTTGAAACATTCTTCATTGGTGCTCCGCTCCTATTGGACTTAGCGTGATGATATATAGCCTTCCTCGATAAATGACCTATCTAACAGTTGAAGATTTTTACAAATTGGATCTGTACTTCCTGAGATTAGCGCGTTCAAAGAAACAAACTCCTCAGCTTTATATATTAGTATAGATCCCTCGCTCCTATAGATTCCTCGCTACCTAGATATAGGTCCCTCTGACACGAGTTTTATACTACACTCACTAGAAGGGCCCCACCTCGTTTACTACTGTAATGTTCATTTAGCTAAAGAATAAACAATATTTTAATTTTCAGACATTTTCCTTATATCGTTTTCAATATTCTTACATCAGATTAACGTTATATCAAGATCACTAATGTAATTGAACTATTGCCAATTAAAAGCAAGGAACGTTTGATTTTCCAAGTGGGGTACCGAAGGTTTATCGTCAATCCCATTTTCAGCCAACCCAACCATTCCGCATGCAAATACTCTCAAGTTGATTTCTCCCGAGCGAATGAAGGGGCCGCATCCCGCTTGATACTGGAAGGATTCTAAATTACCTGTCACAATATCAACTAGGTAATGCTTCTTACAAAAAATTAAGAAAGATAGTGCTTCCCTCTTATTGGCAGTTTAGTTTTAATTATAAACATTCGTAAATACCTAAATTAAATAAAAAATTCTGCTCTTGTCGTGACAAATAATTTAATTCTCACATGTCACCTAGGTGAATGCGTAAATAAATAAAAATATATATGTAAATAAATCTAACCAGAACTATGACATACGAACGTCTGTTCCTAAGGTTAGTAAGTTAATGCTGTGTAATAAAGTAACTAACAGACGCCTGTTATACATAATTACTTTTTTTGTAGTAATATATAAATACATACATACAGAGGCGGGAATCGATGGTCACTCTGAACAACAGCATTCAGAAACAAAACTTGGGTATTCTTACTTAGACAGATTGAATATCACATAAGGGGTTTGTCAACGAATAAAACCGTACGGCGCGAAAAGTGTAAATTTTTAGCACACAATGAGCGGGTAAAAAGACCATTTAATCTTATGTCATACACGCTCATCTGAAAGTATAATAAAAGCTCACATAGGTCCCTCGTAAAAGTTAATTCAAGCATTAAAGAGCGCGACATCAAAAATTTATGGAAATATTAAACACCCAGAGGCCCCTTAATTATCTCAAATGGAGAGCACTGGAATAATGGAGATTTGCGACATTTAAATTCGTATTAGGGTGTTTAATTAAAGAAGATCTGGAGCTGGCTGAATTTCCTAGGAAAAACTCCCAGAGGAGTGCTGATTGTTACGCTCCGTTCGGCGTTAAGCAGTGCGATGAATTTAAGCAACTGCTTTTGTTGATTCTCGTTTGGCTAACACCGAAACATTCACAGCATAATTATTTTAAGAGAAGGCACGTATGAGAGGGGATACAATACTCGTAGTGTGTATATCCAATTACCTATCCCCTCGACGACGCCCTCGCTCTCCGGATATGGGACTAAGGCTATTGTTTCTCTGTTTAATTATTTTGTATAACGTGATAATAGTTGTGTATTGTGCATTTACGCGTCCTGCCAACATTAGGGGCTACCCGACGCGTAAATATAAAGGTCAATTCATTACCCACTATTTCATTGCTTTGTTATACTATAATTCATATGTTTTCGAAGTTAAATTGAGGTAGTTAGTGTTTCATTTGAGCCTCTGCTGGTTTTGTTAATTCTCTCTTGATTTAAGACAGACACACTATAAATTGGTCTTAATGTATCTTGAAGCCTCACGTTTAGCACTAGATTTTATGGTTAGTCGGAGACGTGAGGAGAATATTAGACGTGAGTAAAACAGTAGTACGTAAGTAGTATTTCTGGTATTTTTAAAAAAAGTATCTGTATTCATAGCATAGTATATTCATAGCCCCTTATTTTCGTAGACATTGAATGAAATGATAGGTTTTTCTAATTGAATGTTATTCTATTTTTTCCCATTAACTTACAGAATAATTTAGTAAAATTGCATAATGTATTTATTTTTTAAGTCTGAAATCAAAATTCCTTAAAGTTTAAATGTTTATTAATACTAGAGATAGCCAGCTGGTCGAAATTCGCCTACAAACCTTTTTGCATACAAGGACATATATAATTATATTCATAGAAAAATAAAATTTGACTGTTAATATAACATACGTTTGTCACGATTACGCTTTGACATCATCCAAAATCTGTTAGTGTGTGTAAATCGTTTGCGATTTGTGTGCGTGTGGTTTTATTTTAATCATTTAGGATATTAGAATTCTCACACATTCCTCTATATGAACTACAATTGTGACAAATTTCATACTCCTCCGTTGGCGCAATTTTCCTAAAATGGTACCTAAAGTTTTCGCCTCACTTATTAATATATATTTTTTTTATTAATTATTTTAGTTTTTCTTTCTTCCAGGTAATGCCCGTCTTTCAGATGAAAGGCTATGAGTGTAATATTGAGTGAGTAAAAACGATTATGAAACATGTTCTAAGCCTGCAGGGTTACGGTAACTAACTCTAAAAACTATTATGTATTTAGGCATGGTTTAAGAATTGGCTTATTTTGTGTGGATAAAGTGCATATCATGCGATCGTGCGACAGTGTACTCCGTAAACAATGGATAAGGGCTCAGCTGAGTGGACGAGGCTTCTGGGTGGTGGATGAGGGTGCGCGGCAGGGGGAAGTGGGAAAGAGGTCATTCATCATGCTTTTACTCGGTCGTGCATAGCGAAAGTATTGCTGGAGCTTAAATGCAAACGTTGTGGAATATTACGCGGATAATTTTTGCCACTTCTGATACATATGTATACGCAATATATTTTTATGTAAAAACTAGCGGTACCCCGGGACTTCGTCCGCGTGGGCCGCCCTTATCACTTAGAAGTATGAAAAATAGATAGTAGCCGATTTTCAGACCTACTGAATATGCATATAAAATTTCATAAAAATCGGTCAAGCCGTTTCGGAGGATTATGGTAAGTAACGTTATGACATGAAGTCTTTTTTGTTTTATTTGTTACTTTCAGAAGGAGGCTTTTATGAAAGAAAAGATAAGAAAATTGCGCGGAAAATTTAAGAATAATTAATCGCCATATTAAATTCTAATGTTAATTTAGCGCTTTTGACAATTTAATCTTTTTTTAATGTGACCTTATGTCGTTTGACTGATTGATTTGAAGGCTACGGGAATGGAGACCGGAATAATATTATGGGATAATAGAATGTAGTAAAAGTAAGCTATCCAACATTCGAGCAGGACAACGTCTGCCGGGTTCGCTAGTATTCAAAATGTATGCTCTGAAAACTTGTTATAGCAAAAAAAAAGATGGTTCTATTAAATATTACTTGACGGCAATTTATTACTACATACCTTTTAGATAGGGAGCCCAAGAGGGGATTTTGGTATTTCCTCGAGCGCGTCAGAAACCTATATAGGGAGAATCCTTGGACCCTATAATGTACCCCCACCAAAAATGAACTCTTTATATAGGGGGGTTGTTTAGAACCCATAAAGGACTCTTACAAAGACTCGGGCGCGTCAGAGTATGTTAGGTAAGTTAAGTACTTGGGGATAAACTTATATTTTAGTTATCTCAGAAATTTAGCGCGAAATAACAAAATGGGACAAAGTAGTTAAAAAGAAGCGTCAGGTCGTGGCTGGACATATATTCGAGCGCGAAAATATTTTTTTAGTAAAGGATATCCTTTAAGGGTTATTGAAACATATAATTTGACGATTGTCTCAAGGCAATGTACCTAAAACCATCACGCCCTCCATAAAACCACGCTTCAGGCGTTATGTACAACGTGACCTTACCTTAACCTTTTTTTCGTTTTCTCACCCACTCTACGCAATCCAATTGATCCACGCAACGCTTTAGTCGCAACAAATTTAGCATCGATCCTTCCCTTAGTATTTCATTATGGATTATTTAACGTATCTCTCCATGTTTCCATCTCTTCAACTCTTAACATTTCTTCTGCCGGTTATTGGCTTTCATAGATTTACACAAAGTTCGATTCTGTGCTGCCACCATCCAGAAGCTTCCCGCGATGCTCACTAGATGGTTAATCTACGTCCTAAATCCTACGTCTTTCAGCTCTTTGCTTCTACACCGCTTTTTAAGCAATATTGGCCTGCTTATTGCAAGTCAACAATTTTCTTTCCCTTTTGTCATGATTTGAAACGCCTCTTGTATATTTGCTCCTTATGACTTTGTAGTTATGTAAAAAAGGGACATGTATTAGTGATAATATTTTGGTACCGTATACTCATCGTACGATAAACACATTATCGTACATTTGGTTTTTGTGAAATGAGTATATTTTGTTTAAAATTGTGGAATGTAAAGCAAACTCATTAATAAATGTACTCATGTTCCAGGCATTGAATTAGACTCCTCAATTACATTAAGGCTCCTACCTCACAGAGACGCCATGGCGATTTCGCCAGCTTACCGTAGTAACCGTACCGTACATAACCATGGCTAAGTAGCCATGGATATGTACACACATCATTAAAGGCTGGCAACGCATATGCTAGCCTCCTGGTCGTGCATATGTCCGTGGGCGTCGGTAGCCACTTAGCCGCTTGCTGCCTGCTCGTTTGCCCCTTGTAAAATAAAAAAAAATTGTGGCTATGCTTTAATCTGGCGACGTCTCCACACCGTCGCCAAGTAAGCCAAATTTTAATATGAATTGTTTGGCGTCTCGGTGAGGTAGGGCTCTTAGTCGTGGGCGTGTTGACGGGTGGGGTGAGGCAATGTGAGCCTTCGTCAAGGTTAATGAGACAAGTAATACCTAAAGCTGAAGTGATAAAGGAGGTGAATTTGTTTTAATTTCAGCTAGTCAGTAAATAATTTTTGCAAATAACATTATGCTTGTATTAACTTAACAGACAGACATAACAGAACTGTAACGGACACATTGGTGTCTTTTCTGGGTTATATTGATGGGGATCAATAATAACACAAACTTGTCAATATTCTTTTCGTAGACTATATTTACAAAGCACTTTTATTTACACAGCTAATCACTACGTCATGGGAACGTGCCGTACAACAATTTGGCATAAACTTATCTACTAAATGGGGGCCGACACTACTACGCACCCTACACGAGTAACATTCAGTGTTTACGCGAGCGAGATAGCACTATCGCCGACTTTTTCTAACAAGACGTGCCTATCTCTACTAGTACTGGTGCCAGCCAGGATCAGTCCGTCCGACGGAGTCCACGATCGAAGACGCCGCCATACCGTTCCTGTATCATCTGTCTGTAACAAGAACATGGCTACGTATAATACTGATGAGCTCAATAGATAATACAATATACTTTGACATTAAGATTAAGAAAAGATTGGACTAAGTAGTATATATGTAACGAATATAAGGGCTGGTTTTAATTCCTTATGGGTTTTAGAGACAAACAATGGTCGATATAATGGATAGCATATTTTTGTTATCATAATAACACGTCTTAGTACATCAAGCTATGACTTGTTGTACTAAGACGTGATTGATTAAACATTCCGGAGTTATTTTTGGAACGATTTACGCAATCGGAATTTACATTTACATGAAAGCATTCGAGAGTCCTAATGTAATGTATAGTGGACCAAAAAAGTGCTTTACCATTTTTGATGACAGCTCCTACTTGAAAAAAAATTGTTAAGGGCTATTGTTAGAAATTAACGTAAGACATGACAAGCAAAAATGAGCCTTTTAACTAATTGACGTGCAAACGACATTCATGTGGTAAACCAATCTCTTGGCCGACCATACAAGTTTCTAATCTATATATCTGTATATGGAAGTCATTTCTAGCAAAATTGGCACGATAATTTGAGTACATACTTAAATTGAAATCTATAAGAATCTGGCTCAATCCCCGAAGAATTTTATTTAAACTATAAAGATATAGGAAGTAATCTTCATTACAAGTTGCCATAGGAGGGGTTTTACAAGTTACTATTCTGTTAGACGTAGTAGAAAAAACTTTAGGGGGCGACTTTATCTATTTAAACCTTAATGGGACAAGTAACGCTTTAAGCGGAAAGATAAAACGGCGCTGATTTGTCGTTGCGACGTGGGCTACTTAAAGACGATTTACTACGATTTCATGGTTATTTTTAGTAGTTTCTAGAACACGGGGTTCTTAGATTTTTATTTATTTATTTTACTTTTATTTTATTAAGATCATATTACAGAATGTTACTTTAACAATGCTTAGACTTAACTTGTATCCTATGGTAACATTCTAAAAAATATATATGACCCTTATGCCGGAGTCAGACATCAAAGTGTTTGTACATTTTGGTCCTTGAAGTCCACAAAGTTCTACAAAACTTTGTGCAATTACACAAAGTCCACGGCCACACTAAATGATCATTGAAATGATCATTCAAATAAAGTTATGTCTGGCTCCGTTATTACATGCACTATTTTAAGAACCCAGTGGAAGTTAAACAATTGTAAATTACAAGTTTTACGGTTGCGTATAAACATAAAAAAATGCTATATTGTTCATCAAATTCATCTTCTTTCTATGGCAGTTATTTCTTAGATGGTTAGGAGAAAGTATGAAGTTTAAGTATAAACTTTAATTATATTTAATTGGTTTATGAAATATACTTCGGCCGTGTCATCCGCGAGCCTCTCCCACCCACCATGCTCGATAGTAAATGATGACAGGTCACGTCTTATGCAGTCTTAAAATCGGGGGCAGCGGGCGGCCAACACTGGCATAGTAAAATAAAAAATACACATTAGAATTCTGCGTATAAACTGAATCAAGTTACTGCGCAAACGCTCTGGGTCGTTTACGTAAAGTTATAAATAAGCTAAGCCTATAAGCGTACGCGTGATAAATATGGCAGAGGCTTTACCTTAAATATTAATGGGGCAAGTAATGCTACTAAGTGTTGGAGATTTGTTTTTGCTACGTGGGCCGCTCCGGCGAAGGTGTTGCGTAATACTTGAGCGTGGTGTTTTTAAACCCTGTTTTCTTATTGTTCCATTTTGGTCTGATTTTTTTTTTGTAGAGATAGATAAAGGTTGAACAGATTTTAACCAGCTTTTAACGAATTTATGTAAAGTAATTTAGTTCGCAATACCGCAATTCGAATTCATCAAGGACGATGGGAACAGGGTAGCCGAACTCAAATGAAGTGGTGATGGCAGGTTTTCTAGGACAGTAACTGAGTGGTGGCCTAGAGTAGGCTAGAGAAATCCAGGTCG
>JANCMC010043133.1:0-30787 GCA_024363005.1 Charaxes varanes | reverse complement strand
CACAATATTCTGCGTAACAGAATACAACCTCTTAAAGTTTTCTGTATTTCTTACTTGAGGATCTATTGTTTCATGATAGTATACGTGTACGTATGCAAAGAGTATGTACTCACACTGCCGATCTTCTTGGTGATGGTGACGAGGTAGGTCTTGCCCTGCGACACGATGGACTCCATGAGGCGCGGCGCGGAGCAGGCCGAGTAGTCGTCGGGCGTGTCCGCGCCGCCGCCCGCGCCCCCGCACGCGCTGCTGCGGCTGCTGCGGCTCGCGAGCGCCTCGCTCCGCAGCGCGTACGTCAGCGCGTTCATGCTCTCTAGGGAATTCGAGCTCTTGTTGTCCGCGAACTGAAATTACATTATAATTGGTATTCGCGTGTTCGTGTTAAAAGACAGCAACACTAACTGCTTCAGACGTTTTGACTAAAAATAGACCTCGGAAAAAAAAAGTCTTCAACTACGAAAACACATCAAATCTGCAACCGTTGGCTCGCATTCGCGCGAGAGTTAAACGTTCCGTTAAACATCGGCGTTGGCGTTTTTTCAGCATTGTCGATACGAAAATATACCTTATATGTATACGTATAGCGTTGTAAATAAAACATTCCTCGATAGAACAGCGTCGCATAGTAGAAGCGCTGCCACGCGAACAAAAATTTGGGAATTCATATGTTCTATCTGAATGCTTTTTTAACGCGTTAAAAAAAGCTCTCGTGTGAACGAGGGCTTACCGTTGATATTGAATCGAGTACTTAGTTAAGAATAAATTATTGTACATTTAAATTTAAATATAAATTATATTCGTCATTATACTAAACTCCCATTACATATACCGAAGAAGTCACATATTTTTTTAACGTATATAACGAAATCCCAATATATGTATCAAGTATGAATAGACATACTCATTTTTTTAGTAAATTATTTTCTCAAACTGTAAATACAACAATACAAATTCAATTTCTGTTAGTATGTACGATAAACTACTGATTTCTATGAAATCGACTTAACATAATTCAATCACACTTACTGGGTTGTCATACTGGTCAGACATGGTGCCATTCATAGAGGGCACACTGCTGTCCATAGAAATAAGAGACTTATTGCTACCGGCATCGCTTTCGCTTGGAATGAACCTGTCACCTATAAATTACAAAACAAATATGTATCATACACTATTATTAAACAAATATATGCACTATTATTTACAATTTCATCTTCGTAATTATCGAATACTTACTGGACACAGTCTCCGCCTGTTCCATGTGATCTAATGAAATCTTTGGTTCTTCGTATTCATGTAATGGCATGTATTCTGCAAAAAAAAAAAATATATCTTAAAGTGTAACTTTATGAATGTACTCTTTTAAAAGTAAACAGTGATAAATCCTAGAAAAATATATTAAAATACCCAGGTCAAATCAATTAGTCATAAAACTGAAAATCTTTTGGTGTTTTCAATCTTCCCGATAGATTTAGAGTTACAGCAATGTCTTAAACGGAAATAGGTACTTATATTTAATTTAACGTCTTTTTTACTATGCAAAAGAAATTAAGATTTTTTTTTAATGTTTCTAACATTGTGATTGTCCCTGCGGATAGGAAATAGGAATATGCCAAGAGAGGGTACTTCATTAAGCCACAAGATAGATAGATATTTTATTGCACTTATAAGACAACAAAGTACAATAGATTTTTAGAAAAGAAAACAATGGGGTCTTATTGTTAATAGCCATCTCATGGGAAAGAAATAAAGGACACGAAAGCGGGAAAGTGCAATATATAAGAGTCAAGAAGAAATAGACGTCTTCCTAAAATTTGACTATTAGGGATGGTTGTAAAGGTTTCCTGCATCAAAAATACTTTAGAGTAGGGTAGCGTACCCCTGTGCAGCATGTGGTTCATGTCCCGCATGATCTCCTGCGGCCGCAGCGGGTCGCTCTGCCAGCACTGCCGCATCAGCGCCCACACCTCGCTGGGGCAGCGCGCCGGCCGCAGCTGGCGGTCGCCCATTTCGTAGCTCTGCAATATTTTTATATGTATGACAACAAGTGTGAATTGAAAACATTTTTATTATTTTTGACCTGATTTCGCCTTATATATCGGTGAATGCCGGATGCATGCACGAGAAAGTGTCACGTTCTGCCGGAGCCGAGCGCGAAAGCGAGAGCACGGAACAAGCGATAGAGAAACACGATTAGTGTTATCATGTAAAGTTATCGTCCGTAAATAGACTTTAGAGACGGCCAATGGTTTTTTTTTGCCGTTCATATTTTTAGTGAAAATTAAATAAAATATTTTTTTAACATAATCCACGAATCTGAATATGACGGTCTGAATATCTTTCAGATATAGATGCATCTGAACATTCAGATTCTAGTCATATCAGCAGTTTTATCTATTTAGAAGTAGCGTCGGGCTTGCAGTCTTTTTGGTCCGCAGCCAAAATGGGCCGGTGCGTCCGGATACCAGTACCTCTTCCTCACCTAAGATCGGCGTGAAGTGGTGGCAATGTTGTCACATCAAGTGATGGTATTGTTGTTGCGTTTCGTACGGCTTGTGAGACTTCCCGGTGGCCTGAATAACTCTTTAGAGTCCAGCAATGCTTCTGTGAGCCTTCAAGAAGTCTATGGGCGTGGTAGTTACTTAACTAAACTGCCTGCTCGTTAGTGTCTTGTAACATTAAAAAAAAAGAGTTTATGGGCAGCCTCTATGTTATTCTTAAGACTATAATTCCTAATATATGTTAAGAATATATGTAAATAAAATTGAAATATTGTTAGTAATGTCGAAATTAAAATTTTGTACTGATCGCCTATGAATATATATACGATACCCATAACAAAAACGCAAGTTAAAACTTTTTGCCTATGTGTCTGTCAGTTTGTTTCCTATAATCTCCGAAACTGCTAAACTGATTTTGACGGGACTGTCACGGGCAAATAACCGATGTAAGAAATGACATAGGCTACTTCTCCTTCTCTTTGTGTCGTTTTCCCCAATGCTGAGGGTCATAACTGTTACGTGACTTTTCAGACGAGGATCGTTACGCCATTAACGTCGATCTTCTGCCGCATCTATGGGCAACTAGCATAACATAGGCTATGACAGTTTTGTAAAAATTATTAGGGTTCCGCACAAAACAATAAATAGCTCCCAAAATTTAACAATATAACTGAAATCGCGCGGACAAAGTCGCGGGGTAAAGCAAGCAGATAATGATCAATTATTTAAAGAAGGCCTTTTAGACCTGTATGACAATACCCCTACTGAACTTGTTACCTACTCGCCTACATAGATTGCGTTGTAGAGATGTATGCTTCTATTGAAAAGATATCAAAGGTGCCGAGTGAAGTTCAGCTGTGTTTTTAATTTTTTTATATGAACTTTATTTAAATACAATTTACTTTTTTTTTTATTAGTTTATTGTGTTCCACTGCTGGGCACAGGCCTTCCCCTTTATAATGCATCTTCCTCTTTCCTGGGCCAATCTCATCCCCTGCAAATGTATCCAAATCATCGCGCCAAAACTCAGTGCTACATAACTCACAGACGCTTTTTCTGTGCACTGCAGATTCTGAAACGGTAACTTCAATACAAAACTAGAACTTATTCTATAATTTATGATATAATGTACAATGAATCATAGCTCTAGATATATATAATATGTTTTAATACCGGAGCCAGACCTATCTTCATTTAAATGATCATGTAGTGTGGCCGGACACTTTGTGTTACTTCACAAAGTTTTGTAAAACTTTGTAGACTTCAAGGTGAAAAAGATTCAAACACTTTGAGCTATGTCAGGCTCCGCTATAAGAATAACAAAATGCAATTGTGGGTATGCAATAGTAATTCGTGCGTGATACAAAAAAGCAAATTAGTGTGATGCTTGTTTGGAATCAAACATTAACCAAGTACTTTATTAAGACGCAATTTTAGACTTCATAAATCTGTCAGATCTCAATGAAACTGTAACAATTATGCGCCGCTGTGGACTATAAAGTTTGCGTACTATTTATAAGTGTAATAAAACAACTGTACGCTCCCAGGCGACGTGCCTCAATTTCACATACAAACACAATTATTGCTTCTGGTTTTTTTTTTATGTCATATTAATCGCTTTAAAAGAAATAGAAATAATAGAAAGCTCCCCGACTAGGCAAGTACAAAGGGCCTAGCATGAACATTCTCGATAGATTTACTTAATTTTACGTTTGAAACGAAACGTCAAACGATAGTTTGTGTTTATATTTTATACTAAGGACATGGCCGTAACATCGAGGATTCGATATGTGCTAGCAATATATACTAGCTAATGTTTCGTAGAACGGTAGTTTAATGTTTCTTTTGACATTCAATATCGAACGTAAAAATAAGTAAAACTAAGAAACCTGAAGATCTTTTCTTTTACAACATAAGTATTAGAAACGTTGTTTTTACGCCAATTTTCTACTCTAACGTATGGCATGGCATATCCGTTTCATAATGCCGTCCAATACAGTGTTTGTTTACAAAGCATATAGCGAGTTTCGTTCCAAACAGGCGTCGAATTTCTCTATCAGTTGATTCATTCCTTGATTCCGAATTCCTAACATACCTTTGGTATAAGGAGAATAGTAAGTAAACTTTATATACGTACTAGCGAACCCGACAGACGTTGTCTTGTCCGAATTTAGTCTCGTCTCCTATTAGGCAGATTAATCAGTCTTCTATTTCTTTTTTATAGGTTTTATTCAGGTACGTACAAACCCTCGATAGCTCAATTGCAACATGTTTATCTTGTAGGTTTTCTATTCAAATGAATATGAAATATTGAATGCTATAGGGCCTATATCTATATATGTATATAAAAGCGAAGGGCCACCGACGAAAAATCTCGAAAAACGCAGGACGTTCAAAGATGTAATTTTAAAGGGGTTAGATTATAGTTATTAGAGGTGATTATGAGATCGGCGTGAAGTGGAGGCAATGCTGTAACGTCAAGTGATGGTATTTTTGTCGCGTTTAGTTCGGTTTGTGAGACCTCTCGGAGGACTAAACTCGTCCTGAAAGGCCGGCAACGCATCTGCTAGCCCTCTGGTCTTACAGATGTCCATGGGCGTCGGTAGGCACTTAGGTGACTGCTGCCTGCTCGATTGCCTCTTGTGACTTAACAAAAAAAGTTAATAGACATCCACTAAGAAAATATTTTTCGTTAAGGCCAGCTTAAACAGATCTAAGGGCTCTCGCCTTTTAGAGGCACGAAGTCGCGGAAAACGGCTAGTATTGAAATAAATATACTGTATGAAACACTAGACCGGTGCATTAATAATGTAATTACTTAAAAGTAGTGTAAACATGGATTTTTTTACAGTATAGTTATGTAAGCTACCAGCTCTGGAATTCTAAACTTTTACAATGAAATCTTTTAGAGTACTTAGGCTATTCCGTCCCTACATAAATAGTTAAGTATGCTACATTCTAGATTGCAACATCACTTTCCATCAGATATGCTCGCAATCAAGTTATAACTTTTTTTCGCACATAAACCTACATTATTCTTTCGTTGTTATAATTGTTTTTATTGTTGTTGAAATCGCACAATGGACTATCAATTGAAAAGGACGTGATTCATTTATCAGCAATTTGTACCACAATATTGGCTTGAATCTTTATTACGATAGCATCAGGGTATAATACGAACGCAAGTCTTTTTACTGCCTATCATGGATACATCTTAACTACTACAGCTAAATGACTAAAGCAAATGTCGATTGATAGTCCATCCATAACGATCATCGATGTCTTTAACCACGTTACTACAATACTATCGATATATTGTTTTGGCATTAAATACACTATCGATAAACATCGATACTATTGTTTGATAGTATCGTAATATATAGTGCTGCGTCACCTGAAATTGCCAAACTATCGATGTATCGGCAACAATAGATGGCCTTTAAAATAATATATCGTTCTCTTGGTCATTTAATAATCACTGAGTAAATAAAGGCAATGTCACGCAAGTCCTTGTCAAGATTGTAGGCTGACATTTTTGCGAAATTTTTATCTCGAATTTGTTCCGACATAATATTTGATAAGATTCGTTGACAATACGTAAGTAGTTATTACACAATTCAAGCAAATCAATGTTAAAATTTATTTTTAACTAAACAAGAGAACAATAAACAATTTAAAATTAATAGTTATAATGCTGTTTGGTTACTTTTCACAAAAATGCATGTATATTTTTTTCTTCTCGAAATTGTTGTTTGCACTCTAGTGAGTGGTATTCCGTCGGGTGAGGCTGACATTTTTTTAAATGTTAGGAATGCTAAAATAGGGCATTTTGGAGCTTTTCGACAAAAAAAATCGCGAAGCGGGCAAGGCGTTGCCTGGTTATTTTTTTTTTGTTTCGGTACAGAAATTCTTGTATATATGTGCATAATGTTACATCCAAAGGCTACAAAATTTCATATTTTAGCTAATTCGAAAAAAAAATGTTTGTCTCCCTCGACAGAATAGCACTCATTAGAGTGCAAATAACAACTCCGAAAAAAAAATATACACGCATTCTTGAGAAAAGTAACCAAACTGTATAATTACCAAATTAATTACTTAGTTAATAATTTAAATAGGAAAAGCTGAAAAAATAACGAGATTAAATTGTCGTGCAACTGCTGCCATCTATCTAATATGTAGTAAACTATGTAGCGATGGTGGATATATGACGCAATGGCGGTCGAACAAGTTACGATTTCCAATATCGCCGCTAGATGGCCGTACTCGCTTAGTTTTATTAGTAACACATTAGTTTTTAAGATTGAGAAAAAGTTTTGAAATTATTCGTATGATAATACGTTTATTTAGATATGCGAATGTTTTTATTTATTTATTTATATAAAGATGGTTGTGTGTTGGTCTACTATTTTTGGAAAGTATTTCGTCTCTATTAAAATTACTCATTGTTATCTAACATGAGAAGACATTTATTGTGTTGAAAATGAATATACTAATTACTAATAAGTATACAATTACTAATTAAATTATATATTTTTAAATACATCAAATTATATAATTTTCGTTAAGGTATTTACTTATTAAAAAAAAAGTTAAAACTAACCAAGTTAAGACTAAGCGAAATAGCTCCTTCAAACTTTCAAAAATTTATTTTCGGGACCGTTGAAATTGGGAGAGGTTTGAGTTTATTTGTTCTTCTTTGTCCAGACATTTTCCCATCATTTAGGGTCGGATTTCCTCACATTTATGCGCCAAACATTTCTGTTTTGGGTTGTCATGTCTGATACCTCGGCTCTCTCTAGGTCTTTGCGGATACATGACCACCAAGTCAAAGGGGGTGACCTCTACCCTTTTTCGTGTCCGGCAGTTTTAAGGCTATCTGCACTACATGGTCCTGCCCTCGTTTGCTTACATGGCCATACCAACTGAGGGCGATTTCAGTAAGCCTCTCCATTATTGGTGCAACTTTAAAGGTACCACTAATATATTCGTTGCGGATTTTAACAGTACATAGCTCGTATAAATAACATGTATATGAGATTGAAGGAAAAATATTTTATAAAATCAAATTACTGATATAATGTATATGTAATGAATTTATCTTTACTTATCTTATATGTTCCTTATTCATAAAGTTAAGTGAGTGAATGATATAGGCAACTTCATTTCAACGTCCTCTATCATCCAACGAAAGAATTATTTCAATATCTCCATCCAATGCTGAGATAAGCTATTTTTGTCTTTTTAAGCTTATTTTCTTTAAAAAGACAAACAAATAACAAAATAACTTTTCAGTATCGTTAAAGATTTCATTAATTATTATTAAACTACATAATTTGTTACTTTAATCCCGGTTTTATCGAATTATAAGCGCAATAAGTCGTAAATGACAAAACGTTTTTTGCGATTTACCAAAATTCTAATTTTTTTAGTTAGGTCAGTTTAGCGTACGATATATACGCGTATATATCACGAGTAGGGCTCAACAAATACACTGATAAGTTTGATAAGTTCTCCCATGTAATTTAATAATATTTCTTGAAGCAATCCTTATCTGTACAAGTGGAACGTCGGTCGTCGAGGACAAAACGTCCTGACGGTAATGCATATTTATTTTCCAAACTTAACTACCCACGCGTTCGTTAAAAATGTCAAACTTACATTATAAAGATATGATAAAATTAAATCTGTTCCGCTTTGAAGTGAAGTGCACCTCTTTCTGAGATAGTGAAGTGTTGAAATGTGAGATTAAATGGTTTGCGAGATGTCTTCTTGGCTGGACAGACCTAGGCCGTCTTCGTCTTCTGGTTCTCTGGAGAAAAGACCACTAGTGCTGCCTTTGAAGATCCCAAGAAGTTATGGCAGCGTCTTTCCTTATTATAGGTTCATGAAGGAAGCATTGTCGGAACCGATGGCAAATGAGGTTATTTGTTCACTTATTAATTTCTATATTGTGTTGCTATTTTGTCGGTTACGCGTGCGTAGAAATAATCTTTTTTTAAAATCAATTTGTATCTATTGCATTAAGTTATTAGGCAGTAACACAAATAAAGAAGTGACATTTACCTTTTTTAATTTAGCAGTTTTATCATTAATACGAGTGTTGAATTATAATCAACTAGCATTTTACCAAAAAAAAAAATCAGTCACTCGTTTTTACTGACTCGATCTCCGCGCCGCGCATGTACTAAACTATTACTTTTGACTATTTTAAAGTCAATACTTTAAAAAGTTAATATATATAAAAAAACCTTTAATGTTTTTATAAAATATTATATATTGGTGTTTTATATATAACAAGATGTTACCCGCGATGTGGTCCGCGTAAAATTAGGTGAAAATTATTAGTGTGGTGATATATAACCTACAGCCTTCCTCAATAAATGGGGGCTATGTAATAATTTTTTAAATCGGCCCTGTAGTTCCTGAGATTAGCGCGCGTTCAAGCAAACAAACAAACGAACAAACTCTTCAGCTTTATATATTAATATAAATTTCGGGGAAAACCCCATTTGCATTTGATTATTATCTCGTCATATTTAAGAATTATGATATAATTAATAATTTGACGTTCGATGATGAAAATTACAATTTAATAAAAGTGTAGCAAAAAGGCACATAAAAACCAGTAGAATATGAATATGGTAATGAAAACTAGCGAACGGAACATTTCTTGGATATGGTTGCAGTGAAGAAAGTTCCATCGTGCATCTTGCCCTGCATTCTTCAACATAACACCTGTTAGAAATGACGATTGGAGGATGACTGCCTCAATTCCCGTTGATGGTCACCGGCCAGTGATGCCGGTGACATAAAGCAGGAAACTCCGAGTGAACGCCGTTGTGCATTTTCTTTAATATGACCGACCGCGGCCCGCGTTATGCATTTGCTCGTTACAGAGTCCGTGTGTATTACGTATTAGGCCACTTATCGTATCCTCGGCTGGAGTCAGTCTAATTGACTAAGTCTATATGGATCGTCCTCGGAAACACTTTTTATTAAACGAACGATACAATGTTGTATAAACCTGTAATGGCGCGTCGGACTGAACCATTTTGTACACCTTTTTAAATATTGTATTGTATATGACGATATCGATGGTGTGTCTTTTAATAAAATAAAAATAAAATGAAACGTCTAAACGAACCATTATATAATTTAAATGTACAATCTTAAAAGCTATTTTCGTCAATATTTGTTCATATAGAAGAGATATCATCACGTTTAGTGATAAAAACGCTAATTGCTATTTACTTACGTCGTCGTTATTAGGTACACATAATATATGTTCGCTATCTACTCCAAAATTTCTAGTAATAATTCTATTCGAGCTAGAATCATTGCAATGACTATCTGAATTTTTTCAGTCTCAAAATAATATGAACATAGAGGTGATCCATGATTTGAAACTAAATTTCATCGCTATTATGGCCTATTATAATCTTGGGTCCCGTTTCTGCGCTAAAAATTAGATGTGAAACGGGTAAAATCATAGAATCGTACTCACCGAAGGCATTGACCTTTTTAGCTGCCAACTTCTGTATGAGGGGCTGGTTCTGTGCGGGGTACAAGAACGAGATAAGGGTGGACTCGTCCTGTACGTTCTGCAGCTCGCTGTCCACGAGCGGCCGGACTTTTAATATTATATCTGAAAAATAAACACGCGTTTTAATCGTTGGGTCGCATTGCACACTCAATCAGACGCAGCAAAAGTAAAACTCGCTCACTTGACTGGAAAGTATCTTTTAAACTGGTTATTTTGGCCCCAGCCTCCTCGTAGGTCTTGTTTGGGAAATTGGCTAAGGCCCCAGCGCTCTCTTCAATATTCACACTGAATCCTTTTTTAACTAATTTAGTAACAGCTGCCGGAACTAGTGCTACCCTAAAAACATAAAAATATAAATAAATACATAGGACTATATGAAACACGGACGTCCGTTCCTGAGGTACTACGAACTTAATGCCTGGGTAACAGGCGACTGTTATACACAAATATTTTTGCTGTAGAAATATACAAATACATACAAAGATAAAACACCCAGACTCGAGGCGGGAATCGAACCCACAACCCTCGGCGCGGAGGCGAGGTCACTGCCAACTACGCCAAAGAGCCGGTCAAAATATAGTCAAAATATGAAACAATTTCTATAAATAATAATGTATCTACGATTGAATGAGGAGCCGCTGTTTTTATAGACGACTCGCTCCAATAAAAATACCGATTGTTCGATGTACGCAAACGGATGTAATTTAGATTAGCATACGGACAACACGAGGTTTTGCACGTCAAGCAATCTATTGACTATATTATATGGTCTAAAGTCAATGCGAGGAACGAACCACCAAACCTTCAATGATGTTATTTTTTATTTTAATACGTGGGGCCAGCGGGCAGGTGGTTTATCAGAGTGACTCCCACGAGAGAGATCCACGGACAGCTGTACCTATTACTTGAGCCTTTTCTATTTACTTTGTCGGATTATTAGAAATGAAAAAATTTCTGAAGGTCCTTAAGTCGAAAAGGTTCCAAAATACCGAAGTTGATATTGCACAAGTGGCGCGAGGCACAAGTCCTAGCACATCGCACAGTTGTGGACTTACTTTCGAGATGTTCAGTGCCACAAAATTGCGATTGTACCTTAGTTTAACTATATTTTAAAATCTGCGGTAAGAAAAAGTTGCAGTAATAGATTTCCAGGTAGAGTCCGCCCATACAGTGCAATGTAAACAGTTGAGGTGGAATTTATAGACTAAACATTTAGTTTCTCTCGTTCGGACACAAAGCAGATACACCTATACAAGTTCATAATTCATTTCAACATCCTGAATATTCTATCAGCGAGCAGCAAAAACTGTACAGTACCGCGAAGGAACGAAGGCAGAACTCTCTCTGAAGACTTAACAGTTGTCAGAAATGTCTGGTGCAGTTGTCCGCCTGCCCGTTTGCTTTTCAACTTTAAAAGCGGTGTTGATTACGAAACAACTACTTAACCTCTTTTCGTCCTGCCAAATCTCCTTCGGTACTCCGACCGTGAGCTTGGTGTAGGGGGTGCCCTGGGGCGGCGCGGCCGGCGCGGTGGAGCTGAGAAGCCGCCGCAATTTATATTATTTTTTAGAACCCTAATTTCTATTTCAGCAAATTCTTGAATAGGATGTTGAATTGGATTAGAAATTTTGCCACATGCCACCAACGCAGAGGCGGCCGCTGCCTTCGCCAGGCTCATACACTCCTCGCTCAAGAGCAAGTACGTGTGTAACACAACATGCCACATACGACATGTGTCTTGAGACTACGCGACATACGAAAGTCAAACATTCGATAAACTTAATAGACCAAACTGTTTACTACTACACGTGGCACAAATATATATAATTTACTAGCTAACCTGCCAGACGTTGTCTGGCCCGAATTTTGGCGCGTCTAATAGCCAAATAAACAATCTCCTCTCTGTGTCCTTTCCATAAAAAGTGACACTGGCCGAATGTTTTATGAAATAATAATTTTACATGGCATGTCAGTCAAAAAATCTAGTGCGAACGAGTTTGATGTATTCTGAAGTAGCGACCAAATCTGCAGTTTTTGTAATTTTTAAATCATTCTTTTGGATTGTGTTAACTTTCTTTTCTTTCATACCTTCTCTGAAATAAGGGAAATGCAATAAAACAATGATAATACAAATTGGTCTAGTTATTTTCGAGATTTAGTGAGACTGACGAACAATGATTGATGGTGACACGACGTAAGCTACCCGTATAAAGAACATTCCCATAGTAAACGTATCTGAATTTTTAGTAACTTTTATTGATTCTACTTTATATTTGGACAGATTCACGCCCATAAACTTCTTCCTACATAACTTGGCCCAGCTGAGGGCGAGTGGGGATCAAAGTAGCAACACATCCGAACTGCTATCTTTTATGCCTCGGACATACACGTGAGTAAACTACCCAAATACTGAACGACCAGTTAATAAATTCATTACATACACTTAGAAATGATATATTAGGACTCTCATAAATATATATTTATATTGTATATTTTACCGTTAAATCGTAAAAATCTTTAGAATCTAGCAAGATTGTAAACTTTCGGAAGATTGTGAACATACCCACAATTTAATGTATTATTTTTCGGTAGATTATAAACTATCGAAGCGGAACTGTTAAATTATACATTACTTATGCCGGAGCCAGACATATGTAGCTCAAAGTGTTTGTACATTTTTGTCCTTGAAGACTGCAAAGTTTGCGCAGCTACACCAAATCCCCCGGCCACACTACATGATCATTGAAATGATTATTCAAATGGAGCTATGTCTGGCTCCGACATTATGTTACGTATACGTTATCTTACTTTTGCTTTTATTCGTACTCATGAAATATCTTATGGGTGTAAGTGAAAAAGTAATAAAACCAAAAAAATATATACTAACTCATCCGTGGCAAACAGTATAGCTAACAATAATATGTTAAATTGTAAACGGTATATTCAGTTCACAATTTTTCGACAGTTGACAATGTCGCGAGATAGATTACAATCTAATAGTTTTTACAATTTAACGGTAACATATTAATCAAATCACATTAAAATTGTATTTACTATAGCGATATTTATCCAAGTTATTCCTTAAATAAATTAGTTCTTACTGATTCTATATTTTTAGTACCTATAATTATAGAATCTGGAGTTGCTAAGTCTAAATCAACAACAACCTTTGCTCGGATATGAGAATGAATAAATGCATTTCTGAGACATTATGTTTATTTTTCCTCCTTAATTAACTCATTTCTTAGCCTAAGTAAACGATTCGAAGCTAAAAGTATCAACTACTATTTAGTTTTGAATCAAATATTTCCATGTATTTATTAATGTTCGTTCTTTATATTATAATAAAAAGGATGGCACAAGAAGGTCGCCTTGTGAGAGTCGAATGCCTCAGCTACGAGAAGCGGTACGACCCCGAAAAGCACTACGTGTACGCTCTACGCGTGTATAGACAGGGGCAAGCGACCCCATCCGTGCTCTATCGGTCCTACAAGCACTTCACCGAGCTTTACCAGAAGATCTGCTTACACTTCCCCTTGGCAAAAGTCCACTGGTAAGATACAATTTTACGTACTTAAGGTATGGAATCACAATATTTAACGTGTCGCATGCTTAATCGTAAACTAGCCTAACTCAAAAAGCTAATTTTTTTGGAAATCGTAAAAAACGTTTTGGCACTTACGACTTATTCCGCTTATGTTTCGATAAAAACAACATTATAGTAACAAATTATGTATTTTAATTATAGTTAATGAAGTGATGAAAGACAATAAAATGTTATTTTATTATTTGTTTGTCTTTTTAACAAAAACATATTTTAGGTAAAAAGACAAAAATAGTTGTATCTCAGTGTTGGATGGCGATTTCGAAATAATTCTTAGATTGGCTGATAGAGGACATTGAAACAATGCTGCCTGTATCACTAACTCACTTTAGACCTAAAACGTATTGAGTCACTTTACGATTAAGCATGCGATATCTATCTTCTATCTATACATATATATATATATATGACTATCTAGGTCATAAGATTGAAGGCCCCGACCTCCCGCGCAATGGAACCGCTGTCATTGGTTGTGCTCCGATCGAGAGAACCTCACTCAATTACACGACTAATAAATGCACTTTAGAAGACACAGATGATGTCGTAGTCCACTACCGATACTACCCTGATAGGGTGGGTAGACATTAAGTATGATCCAAAAGTTTTGCTCCTTTATCTCTAATCAATCTGCATGACCATTGAAGTTTATGGCATTATAGTATACCGCTAAGTAATAAAAAGTTGTTAAAAATTATAATTACTGTCATAAAAGGTTTATTACCTCTGCTAGAACGCTGAAAGGTCAACGTACGTTTTTGCCAAACGATTTGTGAGAGACTATAGTCGCCAAATTAATATTGCTTTTGTTTCCAGAGCTACAAATTCGTGACAGAACTGGACCCAGACAGGGAAGTCTGTGATCACTGGAATCCTTGCCAGATCGGCTATATCTTCAGCTTGCCCTCTCCAGATCAAGCCCTGTTGGCCAATGAACTATGGCGTGAGTATTTTGGGGCTCATCCTGTACACCTGCTCCTTGGCAAAGGGTTGCCATGTACACAAAACCCTCAGATTTTTTGTTTATATGGCAAAGGGCCAAGGGGCAAGTGGCTTATTATAAGTTACTTCCAACGGCTTTGAGAAACAGATATACGTACTCTTTTCTTCAAGAACTAGGGACCTAGGGGTAGTTCGTTTCGGAATCACCCGAATTGACTTATTTTGTTGAGGCAATGTCACCAAATCACACGTAATTACCAGCTTCCATTTCAGATACCTATATAGACTTATATTTCCTATTAGTCTAGTCAAGAACTTGTAAATGGTGAAAATTAGAAATAATCTTTTTTTCTTAAAAAAACGACTTCAAATTGGCAGAATTGGCTCATATTGAAATGGCCAAACGTGACCAAGCAGGAAAACTACTAGACTACTTTTCAAATAAAAAAAGAATCATCAAAATCAGTTGACCCAGTCTTAAGTTCTGTGGTATCAAACATAGAAAAATACAGTCGAATTTAAAACCTCCTCCATTTTGAAGTCGATTGAAAATACGTATCTCATTCAATTCTATATCAAAGTTTTCCGTTTGTTGGAATCTTTATATATAAGTAAAGGATTTTATACGACCAAATAGATTTTTATTATTTGAAGATAATTAATGTAGACCACATGATTGATTTTTTTCTCTTTTTATAGACAACAGCGGTAAGCACGACTCCCATATTTTCTATATTTTATGCTAAGTTATGACTGGGGTGTGCTTTCATAGATTGATTGTTGAGGTTTTATTGTGTTTTACATTCAATGATCATTAAATAAAAGTGTGGAAAGGCACACCAAGTGCAAGGTGGAAGGTTTTCGGCGAGGAATGAAAGGTGGGAGCGTAGGTCGATGTACTCAACCACCGGAAAGGAAGATCTTCGTATCCGGGCTAGTTGAAGTTGCCAGGGGCAACTGCGCCTCGCCGACAGTTGTTCGTCGCAAGGTCTATATATAGTTATCATAAGTAGAAACTTCGCTAGCATGAGTTGGTTTGTATGGAGATTTTCAGTGTTTGTACTGCAGTTGTCGTCATCCGTACAGCGCCATCTAGTTTGCTTTGGTATAACCTTTTTTCCACTCAACATCATTGCCATCTCGTTATGTAGCAGCAGTTATAAAAGTATATATTTTATAATTTTATTAAATTTAATTATTTTATTGTTTATAGTGGAAGGTAATTAATATTATTTTAATTAATATTAACAAATCTAAATATTAACGTTGATATAAAGTTCATTTACTAAAATATTAAAACACCTATAACAAAATACGATAATATATACCTATGACAAACAAGTTTTCTGACATTTTGTACAATTACAATGTTTACAATTTATATATACTAGCCGAGGTAATGCCGAACTTTTCTTAAAAACGGAACGACATGTGGGAACAACGCCATCTTTTGACGTGACAGCTTTTCCGCCACTTCACGCCGATCTTATGTTAGAAAGAGGTACTGGTACCCGGACACGCTGGCACAATTCGGCTGCAGACCAAAAGGACTGCAAGCGTGGCGCTACCCAGGGCCGGCCCTACCAAATAACGAACGGAGCGGCCGCTCCAGGTGCCGTAAAAAATATAAACAGGGCAAGTAAAGTCGCCATAATTGGATCTCGCTTCCTTAAATTTAACACGGGCCGGCGCTGACACTAATTAAAATAAACTAATTAATTTCCATGAGAAAATTAATAAATATATATAATAATTTTTTTTACAGCTGACGATGGTAAGATATGCCTATATTATGTGCATATTACAGGCTTTTCATTTAACGAACTATATATTGACTAATAAAATATTATAAGAAAGTTGATTGTTCTCTATTATTAAAAAAGAAGGTGTTAAAGCCTTCACACACACTTCAGATTCCTTTAAAAATCGGTTTAGTCCTTCAGTTCAGTCGGTTTAGACGGTTCAGAGAAGACAAACAACCAGTTCCTCAGACAATTAGCCATTTAGTATGCATTAAGCATGTAATTGATAGAATCAGGCGTTACTTTGCGGAAATCCATGACATGCATGAGAAGCTAAAATACTTTGCTTTAATCCGCGAATGAATGATTTTCATTCGCGGATTAAAGCAAAGTATTTTAGCTTCTCATGCATATAATAAAGTTATTAAGTTATCTGAATTAGGAATAAACGACCGTATACTTACTTTTTTCTATATACAATACTGTATTTACATACGGTATTACTGTATATAAATACAGTATTAATTAATTATAGAGAGGCAACATTGTTTAAGCGCCTGGAGCGATTATAATAGCAATTCCTTTGAGTTCGTAAGCAGCTTATTTCAATAACGTCCACGTGATTTTATAATATACTAGCTGTGAACGTGACTTCGTCCGCGAAAAATTAGGTCACAAAAATAGATTCAGTTTTAGTGTAACGATATAGCCTATAGCCTTTCTCGACAAATGGGCTATCTAACACTGAAAAAAATTTTCAAATCTGACTAGTTATTCCTGAGATTAGCGTGTTTAAGCAAACAAACAAACTAACTAACTCTTCAGCTTTATATATTAGTATAAATTGTTTATATTTATCTTATTAATTAAGGTATTGTCGCACCCACACTTGACATAAACTTTTAATTTAAGGTTTGGAGAGGAAACGGAAATCTTAGACGTGTCTAATTATTCCTTAAAAATATATATTAAATCGTCAATATTATGAATGTTAGCCCTCATGGTAAAATTTTGCTATAAACCAGTTAAAGACGATGATGAGGTTAAAATTAGAATAAAATATTAAATTCTGATTTCTCAAAGGCCAGCGACGCATTTGTGAACCTTCTGGTGTGTAGTTTATGGGTGTGGGTAGCATAATCTTATATAACGCATGTTCTTTAGTCCCCTTTACTTCTTCTTCTTCTCATCGTTATCGCGGTCCAGTAGCAAGATTCGCTTTGACTGCAGAAGATGTGGCTGTGGGGCGAGTTAAGATGGCCGATTGCCGTCTGACGTCATCCCCGAAATCCCCGGAATCCCCACAACCTTGCGACTAATATCACTTAGCGACACTAACCAGACCCACTTTTCCATGACATCTGAAACACGGAGGAGGTCGGATATTAGAAAACCGGTGATAGAATTGGTCACCCATCCATTATCCAGCCGCCGCAAGAGTTACTTAACCTAGCGATTGACTCAAATGCCGGCCACTGATAAGTCTACGATTCACTAATATCACTCAGCGACATTAAACAAGATCTATTGTTTTAAATGACTTCTGAAACACGGAGGAGGTCGGATATTTGAAAACCAGTGCTAGAATTGGTCACCCATCCATTAACCGGCCGCGGTAAGAGCTGCTTAACCTAGCGATCGACTCAAATGCCGGCAACTGATTAATCTACGCTCCTGCCTGCCCTCATACAGTTTACTAAAAGAATTATTTATTTCCAGGATGATACCAGACAGCGCAGATGTCTTTAAATGTGAAGCAACGCGTCCAACAATTGTGACTGCCCAAGAACTCTTCAATGCGCTGTCATCAATATTTTTAAACCCGAGTCACACCACAGGCACTGGTTCTAAAAGTTCAGAACACACTAATCATACAAATGTCATGGACAGCGACTCAATAAAAAGATTTCTTATCGAGTACTCTTATAGAGGTAGCAATATATCGTATTCTACAGAATCAAACTAGTCAAAAAAAACCTACTCAAAAGTCAAGTTGTAACTTACTAGTAACTATATAAAACCGGCGTCTATATCTCGATACCTCCAACGTAAATTGTTGTAACTCCACATTCCCAGCTTTACAGTAGAGCGTTAAAAACAACTATATTGTAATATAACACTCACTTTTTAATATATTATTGTATACAAAAATGTAATAGTCATTATTGAATATATAATTGTATACACAAATGTGTTATATAATGAAGATTTTATTTCATTTTACTTGTTTGTAACGCTCTACTGTGAAGTGGGAATTTTGGGTTACAACAATTTACGTGGAAGGTATCGATATATAGATGATAATTTTAAGTTCGATATTATAAATTACATGAAACTATGACAGTCTACTTCTATCTAAAAGAAAAGACAAAAGGAAAAACCAAAAGATTATTTGAAATTGCAAAAAAATGCAGATGTTGTCGCTACTTTACGGCCACCTAGCGTTAAGTAGAGGTAACTTTGTAAAATCCATACAAATTGAAGTTAACTTTACCATCGCGTTAAAGTTGAAATAACAGGGAAATTTTCGCACCGCTAAATGGATTTGGCCTGAAGTGGCCGGAATTAAAAGCTGATCTAAATGCGAACTGGATTTTATTCTTGTCCTGTTAATTGTGTTTACGAATAAATAAAAGAAAAAGCATACCATAAAGCTTATTATATTTAATTGGTGTTAATTTGGACATGTCAATATCCGTACTAGGAAACAACATCGTTAAATATATAGAAATACACATTATGTCGATAGACATTAATGGTAATTTCAGAAACTGTAGGACCAATTTTGATGGGACTTTCACTGGTAAATAGATGATTGTATAATTTTTTGAATTTCATTTAGTTGTTACAAAAAGATATTTTCGAGAAGGAAGAAATGAAAGGAGTCTTAAATTCTAAGTTTATATAGCAAAAATCCGACCCTATTAATTTTAACGTCAAAACTGCTGCAGAGAAAATATATTTTAGATGAGAATTTTTGGGCTCTCGGGTAAGTTTTGTAATTAGGTTTCATGCTGAAATACCACTTGGAGAAGTCGTAACAAGTAGGCAGTAAAAAGTTAATCTTAAAAGAATCTTGGAAGCCTCATGTGTGTAGTAAAAACTGCTTTATTTAAAAGAACCGCGGCAGTTTTAAATATACCTTTTTTTTGGAAGTAAGTTACCTTTTATGTCAGCAATTCAAAATAATTTCTGTGTAAGTTATTACATTTCTTATAAGAAATGATGACTATATTATTAATAACGTACTTGCTTCATATCTTTCTCATATTAAAGTAGACGGAATGTCGTCTATTTTACATATATTATTTGCTTCGACAGAATATTGTGATGTATTTAAAGAGCTTTTAAGGAAAATGTATATTTATTTTAACTAAGAAATATTATAACATTTTATGTCTGATTTTGATACAACCAAAAGAATTGAAGAAAGATATTCTAGAATTTAAATTAACATTGTATAAAGGTCTAAAACGTTGTGCCAGTCGCTGCTCGTATATAAAGTTCAATGCGCGTCGACAAACATTATAAATTATGATGTAATATATAATATTCCCTATCTTATTACAAATTTCAAGATCCAGCTTCAAGGGATGACTAGTGTACTCGTAATTATGAGAGGGTCATTCGAAAAAAAATAACCACAAGGATTCTTGTTGGTTCTTCTCGGTGGTACAACTTATCCGGACAATTGATGGATTTCAATCATTTTATCAACAGTCGCTTTAAAATCTGAACTTCGTTAAGGTATGCAAAAAACAAAGCATGTAATAAATGAGTAAGGAAACAGTTTCATAAATAGAGAAGTGGGGTTAGGGCCGCCTGTTTAAAACAAATATATTTTTCGTAGAAATATACAAATACATATATATAGGTAATACATCTAAATTCGAGATGGGAATGGAACCCGCGACCCCCGGAGCGGAAGGCAGGGTCACTGCCCTCTGCGCCAATGGACCAGTCCACAATATATTTCGGAACATTTTTATAACTTAAACATAAAACATACAATAGTTTTTATCTCGATTTATCCCTATATTATTATTTATTATTAAATAAATGGTAATAAATATACATATAAACAAAAAAGAAGGCTCTGTAACATCGCAATTGTGTTTTTTGTTCATTAATTAATATGACTATTTATACGATACCTATAACAAAAATAGACGTTCAAATTGTTTGCCTATTTGTCTGTTAGTTCCGGGTAATCTCCGAAATGGCTGAACAGATTTTGATGGAACTTATACTGTCAGATAGCTGATTTTGCAAGGATTACCGCAGGCTACTTCAGATTTTTTAAAAATCACTAGGGCTCCGCACAAAAAAATAAAAACCATAAAAATTTAACATAATTACGCGGAATAAATCTAGTATATAATATAATTCTTCGGTACGTGTGTTTATCACTAAAACACTTGGCAATTTTGTGGTTGAATGAGTTAGTAGACGAAATAGAGTCACATTTAAACACAAAAGGTTGTGTTTTGAAAAGCTTTTTACGCTTAGTCAATGTTCGTGAAAGACGAACTTTGAGGCGCTCTTCAATATCCAATTCACCAACATCATTTAATGTTTTTTATTTTTAGAAAAAGAGTTGTTGCCCCCGAATACAACGCGTAAAATTAGGTGAAAAATTTTAGCGTGATCATATATACATACATCCTATACCCTTCCTCGATGAATGGGCTATCACACGGAAATATTTTTCATATCAGACCAGTGGTCGCTGAGATTGGCGCGTTCAAGCAAACAAACGAACTTTTTATCTTTGTATATTAGTATAGATATGGAATAAAACACTCAATAGAGCCTCAATAGCTCAACAGTATAAGGTATGAACTGACATCCGCAAGATACCCGGTTTAAACCCCACCGCCGTTCGGGTATTGTCTCACCGAAACGCGACAACAATACCATCAATTGAGGTGACTACATTGCCGCCACTTCACGCCAATCTTATGTGAGAAAAAGGTACTGGTACCCGGACGTGTTGTCCCAATTTGGCCAAAAATTCTTCAGGCTTGACGCTGTGTCTAATTTAATATTTAGAAAAAAACGTAGAATATATAAAGACTAGTAATGGTAACCACAGTAGGCAGGTCATATATGCCATCTATAAGGAGAGAGGCAAAAATAATGACCATCCTGATAAAGATAAAAAGCGATGCGGTAGACCACTAATGGCAAGACGAGCTGGACAAATGCCTAGCGACCTGGTCGGATATGGCCTAGAATTGTGATGGATTGGAAAGATTGGGAGAGGTCTCTGCTCAGCTATGAGACACAGATGGCTGATATTAATAATAATAAAGGTAACTTACCATCCCATTAGAAACACAGTAAGTGTATATGCAAGAATACGTTCGGGCACGCTGGCTGAAGAGTTTGAACTCCTGCTGGCCAGTTGGGCCCACAGCAACCAACAGATTCCTACACCACCAGCGGCACCTCCGACAACCATGTACACTGGAATCCGGGGCTCAGCTGGGCAGTCACGAATATATTGGACGCCTGTACAAGATAATAAGATTTTGAATCACATCCTTATCTAAAAAAATCTAAAACAGTACCATAGCTTCTGTCTTGATAAGTAATTGCTAGAGATATTTTGCATAATACCTTAAAATGCTTTTTGTTTCAAATACATATTGTTGGTTAGTAAGTATGAAAAATACGTAAGTAGAGACAGAATTAGAGAATAAATTTAATAGTATGTAGTAGCTAATAATGGCAGTGGTCTATTCATCTTTACCTTATATAAAACCCACTGTTGATTGTAGGTGTCCTATATCTAATGCTGTAGTTAACCTATTAATGGCCTACCTAATCCATTGTATCCCTGTTTAGGATCTCATATCATTGACTCAGGAAGTGATCTACCTTTAGGGCGTTGGTCCCACGTCGGTGTCTAGTGGTATTTTAAAAATAAGTGTTTGTCTTCTATGTATACATATTTACTATAACACGCCTCATAACGCAAAGCGTTATGTTACGTGCTCTACTCTCACTTCAAAATCAATCAAAATCGAACGATTTTGTGAACTAAAATCATTGTATTCCTTTGGTATGGCACTTTCTTTTAAATATAAATAGAGAAGGATATTTACTTTATAAAAAAAAAGTATGAGAAAATACTGATTAACAAACATATTTCCTTGGACGTCCGGATGTTTGTGTGTGTGGATCTGGCACGATCACGTTCAAAACAGTCAACTTATTAGGTTAATTTTCGTTCTTAACTTTAAAATACGGCGTGCTGTTTCTTATCAAAAATGGGTGTTTAATTCGGAATAGCTTTTTTTATTCATTGAAAACTAAATTACACGTACATTTACGTACACTTTGGATTTTCCAAACTATTTTTTTTAGAGAATTAAACAGCTCTTATTATTAGGAGTGCTCCGATCGTATATCTGGACCATAATGCTCTATCCATTACTTTATCTCAACAATGAAACAGTCTGGGTAAATGGGTTCGGTAAGGGCAGGTGTTGCGAAGCGGCAATTTCTGTTATTAAAATGATTTTCTCGGCTTAGCTTGGGTAATTCGAGTTTGTAACTTTATTAGTGACCCTTATGGCGTTAGACTGGAGTTTATTGCAAATTTATTCTTACATTACCTTAAAAGGCTATTCATTTGACTAATTTGGTGCTCTAATTAACCTTTTTCAACGTGAATCATATTACTATTTCTTTCTCCCACTTCATCGGTTGCTTACAGATGTTTTTCTATTTACCAATTGATTTTTTTTTATATTTTTACTCTTGACTTATTTAAGTCATATCTTAACTTTTTTCTTTTAAAAAAATAAGTATAACACCTAAGGTTTATGAATGCAGCACATCACATAAGTTTTCTATTTAAATCGTAAGTTTGTAAAAAGTAATTGAATGTTTATCTGCAAACAAAAACAAGTTTTTTTTTCCTCGTATTTATATAAGCTCTTATAAAAATTCTAGTGAAACAGAAAAGTAAAATAAAAGCCGGGAGATTTTCAATGAAATGTCTTGTACCGTAGTGGGATATCACACTTGATAACATTCAAAACGCGTTTTTCCATTGAAATAAAACTGAAATTTGTCTGAAACTTCAAAAAAAAGATTTAATTTCATTCTCCTCGACGAAAGATAGGAATAATTTGAAGAATCGCAGAGATTGTGATCTTATTAAGTTCAGACTTTGTCAAATACAATTCTATATTTATTAAGACTTGGCAGGATATCAACATATAATTACGGACTGACTTTTATGATAAAACTAGCTGGATCACTGCAGCTTTGCCCGGGTACCAACACGCTGTAATACAATATGGACCTAAACTAAATTATAGGTAATCATATAGATACTGTGCTATATTACAGATCCACTTTTAGGTTTCCACAACATGCTAGAAATCACTACGTTAGAGAAACAGTTTGTAAAGATTTAGAGACAATAGACGCAACAATGATAAAAACACAAACTTAAAATTAAAAAAGAACACAAAAAATAGTAGTAGTAATAAAGTATAATAAATTATTTTTGACTAAAATGACAAAATAGAAATATAAAAATAATATAAATTTTACTGTTAAACTATTTAAGCAAGTTAAATATTGTATTGGTTGAAAAAATAAACCTATAATTTCTTCTTGTATAGTTTTTTTTTGTGTGCTTCTCGCTATTAGCCCTATTGGCCTCGACAGCGCCACAGGGAGGGGGGATGGGGGAGACTACTTGTATAGTGGCAGAGTATCACTTATAATATCAGTATCGATGATTTTACTAATTGAGTTGTTAGTCATCAACGTCCTATTAAAAGGTGCTGCAGCACCCGAATTTCGTACGGCACGCAAAAGCAATTGATACTGAATAATCTCATATCAATCAGATATTAATTGTGAAATTGTGAGGGTTCCGGGGATGATGTGGAAGGCAGTCGATTATCTTAACTCGTCCCACAGCCACATCTTCTGTAAGTTTATCGCACCCTGGTACTAGATTTTGAAGCGGTCTGTATCTCCGTTTACTCTAGTCTACCCTACTTTATTATTATTTATTACATGGTGTATTATAAGCACGTATATAGTTTAAAATATATTAAGGATAGTATTTGGGAAGAATATGCAGTGCCCAAACAAACCGTTTGGGCTTAAGGGCGTGAAGAATTTTAATGTAAGCTATTGTATTGTATTATTTATTTTTATAAATGAATGAATGAATGAATGATCGGGATAACGCTAGGTGGAAAAATAGCCGATGCTCCAAAGTAACTGACGCAGTTTACCACGCTTGCAAGCTGAAGTACTAATGGGATGGACACAATATATGTCGCAGATCGGATAATTGCTCGACCAAGCACATTCTGAAGTGGAAACAGCATTTGTAGCGTAGGAGTCTAAAGATTCGCGAGCACAGTCTAGCTTAGAGGCACAGCATCTGAATTGGTTTCACACAAGATGCATGTTCAATTTCTGCAACGAAACGTATTTTTCGCCGCTTCCCACCATTTTATGAACCAAGAACATTTTCATTCGCCTTAACCGCTTTGCACATCGTCACATCGGTTGAAAAATCGCATCCGGTATGGCTAGTGATTTATTTTTATTGTGCATTTGCTCGCGAGTCGGGTAATGGTACTATAAGTGTTCAGAAAGATAATAATCTACCTAACGCGTTTTATACAGAGATTTTACGAGCTATAGCTCTTTGTACGATTATTTTTGAACTGTTATAATACCGAACGCAATATTTTTTTCTCCTGAGAAAACATTACCAATATTTAATACGGAATTGTTAAAACGTTGCGATATGTTTAAAAAACTAACAAATTATGCACAAAATTCACTAATTTATAGAGTATGTCGTAATTACAATGTTTACTTTTCAGACATAAATAATTTTAACATATCATGCCTTCAATTTAAAAAACTATTATATACTAAACTATTTGTATGAAGCTACTAACTTTATTGTCCTATATTTAGATTTTAGTTCACTTATGTGATTGTTTTTTTAACTTAGTTTTTAACGTTTGCTAACATACCTATTTATGCGCAATTTTTTAAGTGGCAACTTAATTGGTGTATTGTTTAATTTTATATTCTAGTTATATAAGATTTATGTATAATGTTTGTGTCCTAATAAAATAAAATAAAATAAAACTTGTTTTTAAATAATATTACTAATCGTAACTTATAAATATATGTTATTAATTTAAAGACTCTCGTTAGTTTAACGGGTCTAGGCGTGGATTTAAATCTAGAGATGGTCTGTTTAATTCCATTTTAAAGAGGAAACTGAAATTAATAATAGTCTAACAACAGTCGTACCCACCCCTTAGACAATCTTTAGGCTTATTTGAAGGGAAAATAGATGTGTGTAATTGTCAAGAAATAAATATAAATTACTTAGAATGGAAAGAAACTTCTAGAAATGACCTAGAGTGGTCTGGAGAAATCGGGATCATCCCAGAGCTAGATGTATGGATGGTCTAGTATTTTTTTTATTTTTTATTTATTTGTATTTTTTTTATGATAGGGACACATATACATATACTTGTACTAATTTTAAAATTATTTTATTTTATTATGTTAAATTTAGTTTTAAGTTCATTGTTTTTTACCTACATTTTTTTTGTCTGTTAATTTTAATATTTATTTTTGGAATTTTATTGCGTTGTGACGTAACGGGCTACGATATTATCAGCCTCTCAGAAGTGAGAAAACTCGGTAATGAAATAGAGGACCATGATGAGTTTATTTTCTACCATGTGCTTCTGGGCGTACGGGCCTCGGGGCAAACCTCCTTGCCCGGACATGTGCTTCACGGTCAGCCGATATTCAGTTTAGCCGGCGAGCTTCAAACTTGCGGGAGGCTCGCAGGCGTGGCAGGGTTGTGTAAAGATTATAGCGGATGGGCGGCGCTCGTTGGGGAAAGCGACCAATAGATGGCGCTATGTTGATATTCAATATTAATACAAAGATAAGCAGGCGGTTTATCGGAGCGACTACCTACGCCCATGGACAATTGCACTTCCAGCAGACTCTGTGATGATACTTCAGCACCTTCAATAACCATTCCTTAAAGGCCGTCGTATATAAAGTATTTTTATATTAACGTCTTAATTAATAGTATATAATGTAAAATAAAATTGTAACGTCTGTTTGTGACTTACAAATAACCGCTTCTTCGAGTAATGTAATAAGCTACCAAAATAAATTATTCGTTCCCCCCTCTCTCCTCACGAGGAAAGTGATCGATAATGGCCCACGCGTGCAAATAACCACCCCCCGAGGTAACATCCGCGCATGCCCGCCACTGAATTACCCGCATCCTTTCGCCCTGGGCCCTGCTTAAGTTATGGTTAAAATTCTCTCACTGCCGATGATATTTTTAGAGATAAATTATGCGGCGAATGTGTATCATTAAGCTGGCTGTGTACCACATTATTTAGGCACATAAAAATATATTTTAACAATCAACTTTACAAGCCTTTGTCACCCTACACCTCCTAAACCGCTGGAAAGATTTGGATAAAATTTGGTGAACATTACAAGGGGATCGTAGAATATTTGCAGAGAAATTTAGCCCGATAGGTGGCAGTACTGTCGGTATCCGTAAACTAAATTAGGTATGTTTCTAGCTGTAACTCAAAAACGCCTGAACCAATTACGACGGAACATGCTAATGTTACAAGGAATAACATAGGTTTCTTTACTCTACAGTAGAGCTTCGCTCAAAAATTAAAGTCCTCAAAATTTAACAAAATCGCTGAAATCACGCAGTCGAAGTCGCTTGGGTAGAGCTAGTAAAGTAAAGCATTATCAAAATTATAGGTGATCAAGCCTTTGAATTATTTCTATTTATAGCAAAGCTATGGATAATTGCACATCCATGCCTTTAAAGACCCCTTTAAGGGCATGGATGCTAAGCCTCCGTCCAATAACGGTTACTTTAGCTTATTAATATTGTTTTGTATGTTTTTGGTGTTTTAACTGAATGAAGTTTTATGACTATTATTTTTTTTAAATTAAATATCCGCTATATCTTCACTATAGGCAATATGTATCTATACTAGTATATAAAGCTGCAGAGTTTGTTTGCTCTGGAACTTCTGGTCCGATTTGCAAATTTCTTTCAGTGTTAGGTAGCCAATTTATCGAGGAAAGATATATCACGCTAAAATGTAATCTATGTATTTTACTTAATTTTTCGCGGACGAAGTCGAGGGCGCAGTTAGTGTCATATAAATCGTTATTCATACGAAAAAAAAAACAATCTCAAAATGCAATGCAGCTTTGTATGGTCTTTATTTTATAGTTTTTATTACATTATTACATGCCTATATTTATGTTTTCTTCTAATGTCTTTTTTTCAATGATAGAGAATTTCTCTTTTTTACGTTTATAATATTTAGTTTTGACTAATTTTTTATTTTAGGTTTTTGTAACTAATTATGTATTTCAACGCTGTACGTGCCTGTAAAAGTGTTTTTTATAGTTTAAGGGTTCCATAATGTACAATTATTATATATAGTAAAATGCTGTTGGTACGTCAAAATAACTAAATAAATAATTTTACAGTATGTTTTAAGTTCTAGAATATAATGAAATATTATAAAATTATAATATAATTAATTATTTTTGACAGAATCCAGTTTTGTTTACAAAAAAGTTACGATTGATTCCCAAAAATTCTATAGTTGTTGAAACTGGGCCGTGTAGTCAACTAAAAGATATTCTACAACAGTCACAAGACAAGTCTGTAAAAATCTCACTGATGGAAAATAAACGGGAAGATAATGTGCAAATTTTATTGTCATCCTTGGGAAAGTAAGTATTAATTTCGGAAGTCGTAAAAATTGGTATTAAATTTCTTGTTTCCTTGAAGTATTGTAGAAGAATAATGCAGTCGAAGATGGTAAGAAAACAAAATGCAGAAGATAATTAGAGGTAGCGCCATGCTTGTAGCCGAATTGGGCCGGCGCGTCCGCGCGCGCGATCAGCGTGAAGTGGCGGCAATGCTGTCACGTCTAATGATGGTGTTGTTGTCGCGTTTCGTTCGGTTTGTGAGACTTCCCGGGTCTTATAGCGAAGAGCTTTAATAAACACCTAAAAAAGCTCTCGCTTGATTGTTGGGTCAAGAGTCGGATACAGAAGGCAATATTGCTTGAGACGGCACATATGTGAGGAAGTTTCTCAATCTGGAGCCCTAACCACCGGTTGCTTAGGTTCCCGCCTCGCTTCCGGCGGTCATCTATTTTTTATACATTTTTAAATGTATGTATTTTTATACTAATTTTTAATAATGTATTTAAAGTAAGATATTTAAATAAACGATAGTCATAATATATATACATTAGGAATAATCTGTTAATGCATGAGTTGCCGTGGTTTCAGGGTCACGACACGACTGCTAGTGCCATTACATTTACCATAATGAATGTCGCCAACGAGCCTGAAGTGCAAGTAAGTAGCCCAAATCTATATAAACATTGAAGGGTGTTTTAACATAAAAAATATATTTTTATTCGATTGCTATGCAAATACTTAGTAAAAAGGTTTTTATCTATCGGTGTGACTGCCTCTTTATTCCAAGTAATCTCCAAAATAGCTGAACCGATTTGGATGGGGCTTTCACTGGTAGGTATTTTACAAGAAATAACAAAAACACTACTGAATTCGGTTTAAGGATTAGGCTAGTTAGGGTTCCGCAAAAAAACCTTCAAAATTTAATAAAATCACTAAATTCATGCGGGCAAAGTCACAGGTTGTTGTTTTTAAATAAATTTAAAAATCCAGGAATAAGTAGTAAAAGGTTTTTATTTCCGACTATAGCCAGTTCAGGCTGTCTCCTGAATGTACTATGGTTTCAGTATAAAAAATGCTTTGGTCTTTTCTTAAATGCCATTTAATTAATTAATTAATTAAAAAAAGCAAATAATAAATTTATTTAAAAATGATTAAATATGTACATTTCAGCAAAAGCTCTTCGATGAAATGCATAGAATTTTTGGCAATTCTAATCGTCATCCAACAATGGAAGATCTAAATGAAATGAAATACCTGGAATGCTGCATTAAAGAAACCTTACGGCTCTATCCCAGTGTACCAATAATAACTAGATTCATCACGGAGGATGTTGTATTCAGTAAGTATTTATAGATTCCAATTAAAAAAAAATCCCAATTGCTTCCCAATGTTGACAAAACATTGCGCGCTCAAGAATGGGATGAGGATGGCAATATCTGTAAACTCTTATTTCTGAGATGAATGATTTTTGTGATTTTATTTAGGACATTAAATGTGGCCTTATCACAAAGTTTGCGGTACGGTGACTTTTACACCTGTTTATCATTATATTCGTTTATTTAAATCTTTCTGTTTCAGGTGGGTATACAGTACCAGCTAATACGAATTGCATAATATGCATCTATGATCTCCATCGTCGGGAGGATCTCTTTCCGGAACCGGATAGTTTCTTACCTGAAAGATTTCTGCCAGAGAACATCTTCAATCGTCATCCCTATTCTTATATACCCTTCAGTGCTGGTCCCAGGAATTGCATTGGTAAGTAAAACAACAATTCTCGTCTCTAGAGCAAGAACTCTCCTCTCTAGAACAAGAACTCTCTTCTCTAGAACAAGAACTCTCCTCTCTATAACAAGAACTCTCCTCTCTAAAACAATAGCTCTCCTATCTAGAACAACAACTCTACTATATAAAACAACAACTCTCCTGTCTAAATCTTAATGGTCTACTCTGTAAACGACGATCCGTCGGACGTCCTAAGTATCGATAGAGGGTAGAAGAAGACAAGCTTAAGACAATTAAGTGATATGAAAAGAGGCCACTTTTAGTTTATGAGACCAATATCTGTTTTGGATTTCTACTCAAACTGAGCACGTCGGTTAGTAAATGAAAATATTTTTAGGGTTAGGTTTAATTAGCAGTAGAAAGTCCTGAAAGTGACACTTTTAGTTTCACTCTGTCTGCCTTTAAGGTGGTCACACCCTCACCTAGGACTTCCAAATTACTTGATGTAGAGCCTTGAAATTTTCCATATTGATAGGACATGATGCTAAAAACTCCAGCAAAATCGAAAAACAAATTTGGAAGGTAAATAAATAAATACATAGGAGTACATATAAATTCATACATATATAATACACACAGACTCGAGGCAGCAATCGAATCCACGACTGCCGGAGCGGAAGGTAGGGTCACTCGCAACTATGCCAACGGGACAATCAACATTTAAAAAATACCTTTTGTTTTTGTTATTACATTTCGGCACAACAGACAATAGGCCCGTGCCAATGGTTATATTATATATCTCTTTTATTTTATCTTTTCTATCTTATCGTTTAATTAACTCTCTGTTTATAGTTCCACTTTTCTTTTCTTTTCTTTTCTTTTCTTTTCTTTTCTTTTCTTTTCTTTTCTTTTCTTTTCTTTTCTTTTCTTTTCT
>JANCMC010043098.1:0-30809 GCA_024363005.1 Charaxes varanes | reverse complement strand
GTACAACCCTCCAAGTATTTAAAAGTACTTCAAAAACATATAATAAAGTTCTATACGTACAGTAGCATGTATAAATGGCTGGAGGTAAGAAAATTGGAGTAAGGAGACACCGACTCGTGCATCTCCACCCGTCTTGAACTATTAGAGCAAAATTTAGGCATTCAAACAGGGCAGATATGTCAAAGCGAGTTCTGTCAGTAGATGACGAAAGGCCTCGCTGGGTCTAAGTGGCCATCCTCTACAATCTAGCGGACCCTGGTATTCGACCGGGATAACGCTCGGAAGAAGAAGTTGGCCTCTATCTTATATGGAACACCATATTTAGACAGCTCGTATGATAATTGAGAAATTGACAAAAAAGTACGCTAATTTACATATCAAACGAATTTTATTACACGTATCAGCTATTTGCAAAATAAACATATTCCTTCCCGCATCGATAAAAGTGATAACTAGAGAGAATTTACACAAAAATCGCCGCTCGGACACAATGGAAACATTTAACGAGCGAACTTGCTAATATTGAAAATTAAACGATAAATATTCTTGACCCGACCGTCCTGCAAATGAAAATACAACAAGATTTTGGACTCTATTCTTACCAGCATAAGGAGCCAAATATTAATATAACACGATTGTAAGGTAGCGTCACCATGTGATCAGTGCAAATTGAGACATTTTTTCTCTCAAATTTAAAAGAGAGGTAATCGTTCATTTAACTTTAATTATTTTATAGGATTTTTGTTAACCTGTTTAGGAATTATGGACTCTATTTCTACAATCATAAAGAGCGAAGGAATACAAGAAGAAGAGTATAACGAAGAATATTAAACGGCATTATATTGGGATATTAAAATCTTTTTTGAAATTTAAAGCTATCGTCGTTTGACTATTCTGTTTGTATCACCCGATGTATCAAAAAAGAAAAAGTTATTTTGTTATTATTGCACTCTTAATTAAAAGGAGCGACAACATTTGCCAGGTTACTCTAAAAGTCAAGAAGTGTTCAACATTTTCTTGTCAAAATTCATGTATAGAAATCTCCATATAAAGTTAAAATCCATCTATAAAATTATATAAAACTGTCCATATAATCCTAAAATCATCGTCACAGGAGTGGAGTTTGAAAAGCAATATTCCCGTAGGTAAAGTTCACGTGTCTTGAATTTGTTTGTGCGTCAAAGAAAGAATTTCTCATAAGCGAGGCGCCTCCCAGCCCGGCCGAAGGTGAACAAAGGAAGCCTGATCCGATGTCATCTTTTGCCGGGAAAGCCTTTGAAAATATTCCCGAAATATACATACCTAAATAATTCTGTCTATGTTATTTTAATTATGTTACATGATATCGATACTAAGATATTTCAATGACAGAAGGACAGACAAATCTGTTTGATCGGTGGAGTGTGGTGATCAGTTCAAGCCCCAAGATAGATATAACTGGTATGTCTAGTATCATAAATGGCATAGATCCACATAGACGGTATAGATCCAGATAGATGGCATCGATCCACATAGACGCCAATGATCAACATAGATGTTGTAGATCCACATAGATGGCATAAGGCCACACAGAGGATCCACACCTTATTACCGTTGACGTATTGAGATTCTAATATTTAGATCAAGTCTATTTATTTCTAGGTCTGAAGTGATTACGGAACATTTTGACATCACGATAGACTCTGGCGTATCTCTAACGGGTTGTAAAAAATACCGGTAGCCATTAATGCGTTGCATGCTAATGAATTTAATGAGATTTGCTCATTAACGCACGCCGACGACGAGGCTCGGCCTTTTTAAACGACTCAACCAATTACTCCCGGATTGATATGTATTCCATAAAATACTAACCTTATTTGTATACTAGTTGTAACGCGCGATTTCATACGCTTTGGATTCAACGACAGACAGTCATCAAATTTTATGTATGCATGAAAAACTAAACTACTTTGCTAATAAAGTAATGTAAAAATTACACCGATTTTCCCTCGTATTCATTCGCGGATTAAAGCAAAGTAGTTTAGTTATTCATGCATGTCATGGATTTCCGCAAAACAACGCCTGTTTCTATCAGAAATTTTATGTATGTAAAATAGATCCTTATTCGGCGACAATTAATTCCACATGCAATATTAATAGCTTCTTAAAATTAATATTCATCTATCAAGCTCAGAAACGCATTTTAATACGTATTCTTAAATTGCAAGAACACCCCTGTTAGAACCTTGTCAGTGTCAGCTTCATTACTTACGAGGGCTTTACCTTATTAATTAGTAGATATTTACGCCTTAACAGCTTCACGATTTAAGGACAGACTGAAATCTAACATTATTCCTAATATGAATTTTTCAAAAAGCTTAAAAAATTAAATTACTTTGCATAAATCTGACTGCGTCGTTAGGCACTTAGATGCCTGCTGCCTGCTCGTTTGCCCTTTGTAACATATAGAAGTAGATACACACATCGCTAAAAAAAGCGTAACATAAAACAAATAATAATAAAACATGAGACGACAATGAAATAAACAAATTAACATTAATTTCTAACACCATATTAAAATTTAACGGAAACAACAGGTGGAATTGGAGGGGGGGAGGTCAAATACTTGATATAAAGTTTTCAATTTATTAGATGTAAATCGTCACAAAATCTATCTGTCTTTACGAAATCTAAGGAAAATGCATTTTGATTAGTTTTTTTCATAAACTTTAAGCATGGTGTTGAAAATTTACTCAAAACATGGTAATTTAATTGATGTTGCATGTTTAATTATCATTACATAATAAAACTAACTATTTTATTATACGTTCTGCTAATTCTGCAGGTGTGTATAAAAGAAAATATTTATATGCAGGTATCAAGGATCTGAAAACAGTGTCGCTTCAGGTGTCCTTAGCAGAGTTGGGCATGGATAGCATGATGGCGATAGAAGTCAAACAGACACTGGAGAGAGAGTTTGATATAAATCTTACAGCACAAGACATCAGAGCTTTGACATTTGACAGGTAATTCCTGAATAAAAAAACGGATCAGGTAATAATATCTGTGAAAATACTAGATATCGCCTGATGGTCGAAATTCACCCGCAAATGTTCAGATTTGCGTATTGTATGCTTTTTTAAAGCTATATACAAAGTTTCAATTTTTTGTTCAACTAGATTGAAATGTATGACAGTTAATATTTTAACCGTCGTCATGACTACGCTTTGACTCAATCTTACAGTAATATATTTATTTCATACCTTATAAGACACGTTTAGATGAAGCTAGTGTCGCTGGCGTCAATCTTCAGACAAGCCAGCGCTGAAGAGAGAACGCGTTTTATGTTTTAAAAAAAATTCGTGACAGATGCAGCGGCGGTTGGAAAAATAATGTATAAAGAACGTCTCTGCACTATTACGAGGAAAGTTGATGAACATATCAGACGAAGAAACCGTAAAGCATAAAAGACTGGAGGACAAAATGAAGATTCCTATTTTTGAAAGCATTGCAACGCTTATTCACGAACAATTCGTGCCCTCTATACAGTTGCACAAATTTTAATGTTTCCTCCTTATTCAATTTTCTTGCCATCGCGGAATATCTCACCAAAAACAAATATGTTAAACATTTCTACGAATATGCACCAGCGACTGGTGCAATGTGTATACATGCGTCCTCATACTGGCGAAGGAGTTCCGGGGCATGCGAGCTGAGATCATTGGCTCGAAAAATAGACCAGCGCTCTATTTTCGCCAGTACTGGCAGCCAGCGCTGGCTTCGTTTAAACCTGTTTATTATCGCCGGTGCTGGCAGCCAGTCCTGGCGGCCTGTAACACTGGCAGCCAGTGTTGGCTTCGTCTAAGCCTGTCTTTCGGTAAATTCAAACCGTCTACCTAATGGAATTAACTACAATACTCTACATTGGAAAAGGTTGTACCATTGAGTTTTGGAGCCTCTAATTTGTAAGAAATATGTCATAAACTGACCTAACCAAAAAAAACTGATTATTGGCTAATTGCAATAACGTAATTTTATTATTTGTTTGTCTTTTTAACTAAATTATTAATTAATATTTTAGTTAAAAAGACAAAAGTAGCTGTCTCTCAGTGTTGGATGGAGACATCGAAATAATTCTTCGATTGGCTGATAGAGGGCGTTGAAACGAAGCTGTCTGTACCATTAACTCACTTTAAATCTAAAACTTAATTGGTCAGTTTATGACTAAACGTGCGATATGCTTAGTTTGAAAAAACTTTAGTGTCATAAACCCACATGACAACTAACATTTAAACTGAATATACATTATACGAGTTACGTGACTATTTTTAGACTCCTAAAGTTGACACTACAAAAAGAAACAACACCAAAGGCCGCCGTCACACAATCGATTATGTCTTATGAATCAGCTGGTCTCAAATTGTTGTTGAAGAATTTTGGTGATGAGAAAGTTGCTGCGGAACCATTTATCGATATGCCTACGATGATCGACGAAGAGCTTTCGGTAAGCTTAAATTTTGTCTTTATATGTACATACATGTATTTATTTTCTGCTACTCGCGCGAATGAATTGTAAAAATGGTGATAACAAAAAAAAATATCCGACTGAGTTTGTTGCGGGCTCTTCTCAGTGCAGGGAGCGAGGAATCCTTGTGAACTTATCTTTTAAGTTGTAAATTTTATTACCAAATTATTAAATGATTAAAAAAATTACAATCATATTAAACATATGACGTTCATAAGAGCTTATGAAAAAGTCTATATGAATAAAAAACTTTGGCTTTGAATATGAATGACTATGACTGCAGATGTCCATGGGCGTCGGTAAGCACTTCGATGCCTGCTGCCTGCTCGTCTGCCCCCTTGTAACATAAAAAAAAGGAAGAACGTAAGACAGTCGAAGTCGTAGAAAACGTCTAGTAAAAAATAATAATATTTGTGACAAATTCCGGCATGCCGTTCTCGTTAACTTTGCTTCGTATCGTCGTATTGACATTTTCAGTTCGTTGAAGCCAACTAGGCTTTTTATTTTATAGATAAATCTTTTAGATCTGCTCTGCTTGTGTTTACTTCGCTTCGAGCTTAAATGGAGCAGAAATATTGGATATATCTACAACTAGCTGATTTATCCAATTCCATCTACGTGGCTCAATAAATTTTTAATACTTTTATATGTTAAAGATTATAAAGAGATTATAAGATATAAAAGAATAATATAGCATCTTAGACTTTAAATAGCAGAAAGGGTAGGTTGAAAGGTAGCCTTTAGGCACCCGATTGAATGCCTAACCGCGCTATAGTTATAGTATTGTAGCTTCGCATAGTTGTATGATACTTATGTATATTAGGTATATCTCTCTCACACACACTCACACACACACATAAATACACACATGCGCGCGCAAACACGCTCTCATACACACCTATTACATTTACACAAACACTTTATATTATAGAATTTTATCTATAGTTTGCTAGTGTCACGTTTAAGAGCTTAGTAGTTCTAAATTATGATTCTCGTTGGAAGGTGGCCCTCAAGATGCAGTGAATCCTAGTTTGGGGGTCATGACTGCTTTGATTTATTGTAATGTGTACTTGGTTCAAATACACGCTCAAATAAATAAACCTGTTTCCTAGCATTCTTACACAAAAATGAGAATAAAAGCCAATTACGCACTTACTACACGCTAAGCAACACTTCTTGAATATTAGCTCAACACTTCACTCGGCGCTTGTGAAAGAGATCCTAGTGTTGTCAAAATTCTAGCAGTGATATAATGAAGTACGGACAATATCAATAATTACCCGCGACGCTTTCGGATCCCCAGGGGACTAAAACAAATTGTCACACGGCCACTTTGAGGTAAACACTTTCGCCTTTAGATGGAATATTATTACCTTAAGTCTTACAAGATATCAAAGACGAATAAAATAATGCAACTAGCAGATTACTATTCGGTACCACTTACTTTTACGCGCTAAACAACATTACTTTATCAATAACAGCTCAACACTTCACTCGGCTCTAGTGAAAGAAACTCTCAAAGTCATTAAAATTCCAGCAATCACATAATAATGCACAGACAATCTCCATAATTTACCGCCGTCCACGCTTTCGGATCCCCAGGGGACTATTGCAAATCCACGCACGGCCACTTTGAGGTAAACAATCACCCTTCGAAGAAGGAATTATACTTACCTTAAGTCCCTATCATATGTCACAGATGAATAAAAGAACGAAACTAGCAAGTTACTATTCGCTACTACTTACTTTGAGTTGCTAAGCAACAGTCCTTTATCAATAACAGCTCAACACTTCACTCGGCTTTAGTGAAAGAAACTCTCATAGTCATTAAAATTCCAGCTATCACGTAATAATGTACAGACAATCTCCATAATTTACCGCCGTCCACGCTTTCGGATCCCCAGGGGACTATTGCAAACCTACGCTCGGCTTCTTTGAGGTAAACAATTACCTTTCGAAGAAGGAATTATACTTACCTTAAGTCCTATCATATGTCACAGATGAATAAAAGAACGAAACTAGCAAGTTACTATTCGCTACTACTTACTTTTAGTTGCTAAGCGACATTACTTCATGAATAATAGCTCAACACTTCACTCAGCGCTTGTGAAACTTTCAGCAGTGATATAATAAAGTACGGACAATCTCCATAATTACCCGGCGTCCACACCTCCGGATCCCTAGGGGACTATAACAAATCCACACACGGCCACTTTCAGGTAAACACTCTGACCTTTCAGACGGCACGTCTGTTTGCCGATTTAGATGGAACTTCTTTGATAGAACACCTTTTTTTTTGTAAGTATTTACTTAGAGACATTTATGTAAGTGTTACGTTAAAACTCAAATAACAGTTTTAATTGAGTTTAAATGTAATAAATACTTAGATTGCTATTGTAAAAATTGGTTTTATTATGACATAACATATTTATATCTATATCTTTACTAATATATAAAGCTGAAGAGTTTATTTGTTTACTTAAACGCGCTAATCTCAGGAACTATTGGACCGATATGAAAAATTCTTTCAGTGTTAGATAGCCCATTTATCGAGGAAGGCTATAGGCTATATCATCAGCTTATCACGCTAATTTTTTTTTACCTAATTGTATGCAGACGAAGTCACGAGTAACAGCTAGTTTTTTATATAGCAAGGGGCAAATGGGCACTGAGGTTAAACCTATAAGGATCTTTATGCACCACGCTTATCTTAAACAAACTATTTTTAATTTAACGTTTAACGAATTCGTTCCTGCGTTGCTGTGCTAAGCTGAGTTGGGTTAGGTTCCGAATCAGTGGTAGCCTCTAAAATATTTGACGATTAAAAAGAGTTTGTAAAAGTCTACTTGAATATAACTTCTTTTCAATTTTTAAAACAGCACCATCTTTGTAGTTCCCACGTGACACTCGAAAAAAACGATGAAATTAAACGAATTAATTTCGAATTAGTCAAAGGCAAAAAAAAATTGGGTATTTTCATAAAAGCTAATTAATTCTTTCGCGGAAAATTGTGAGAGCCTCCTTAATCTGCTTCCATTGAAAAATCTTTTCTTAGCGGATGTCTACTAACTAATCCTTGCCAGATTTCATCATTGTACGTCCATTGGTCTTAGATATTTTGTGTTAGATGACCTTTCGCTATATATATATATATATATATGAAGTGTAAAATCACATAGACGAAGATAATTTCGATCGATCGATGTCGATTAGATCGATATTCGATCGACGTCTATAAAGACATCATGTATTAATCAATACTTAGCGTGTGATAGTTTTCCGTAAATTAAAGCGTATTCCCGTCTGTCAATTTACATGGTATTGTGGTATTGAATTCAAGGTTGAAGAATAAAACGTGTAACCACCTGAGCGATAAGCGCAGCCATTAACGCGAATTGATACCGTGTTTAGAGCTCGAACATTCTGGTTACTTACCATAATGTAACGCAATTGCGATACCAACTAATAAAATGATTAAACGAACCGTTGAATCGCAATAGCTCAACACCTTCAACTAACCTCTAGTATTTTCTATCTCAATTTTGAGAATACTAGGATTAGTTGACATATTATATCTAATGCTGCATTTTTTTCTCGACTTCGTCTGCGTTAAATTAAACTTGCGAAAAGCCTTCTTGATTTGGCCCAGTGATCAATCCATTCTTAGCGGATGTCCACTGACTACAAACCAAACTCCTTGAAAAATTTCATCTGCGTACGTCCCGCGGTTTTCGAGATTGCGCGATAGGTGACCTTTCGCTTTTATATACTTCTCGTCAGAACAATCGAAGCACTTCCGTTTTTTTTTTGACATATACTCCTTGTTGAGCTATTGAATCTCTCTGTTGAAAGTCCTTGTTGAGCTATTGAAACTCTCTATTGAAAATCGTTTTTGAACTATTGAATTTCTCTATTGAAAATCGTTTTTGAACTATTGAATCTCTCTATTGAAAATCGTTTTCAACTATTGAATCTCTCTATTGAAAATCGTTTTTCAACTATTGAATCTCTCTATTGAAAATCCTTATCGAGATATTGGATCTCTTTTCGACTTTTGAAATATGACAAAACAACCCAGAATTCCACTTTACGTAAAAAGGTTCTAAATCTTACGTAAAGAAGAAGCGCTCGTCCTCTTCCAATAAGGAATACCCAGAAGATATTAAAAATATGAAATTTCGCGTCACCGGAACGGGATTGTTTCGGTCGCAATTTAATCTCCAGAAGCGGTCCCGCGGGATTACAGGGATGCCTTTTTTATTGGGCTGGAATTAGTAGGGAATTTTAAGAAGATTCTTTTAACAAAAAAAAAGCTATGACCCGCGACTTCGTCCGAGTTAATTCCATGATTTTTTTCTATTTTCAGGGTTTTGGTTATTTTGCGGAACCCTAATTATTTAACTAAAAGTAAAGTGATCTATGTTATTCCTTGCGACACCAGTTAGCTGACAGTGAAAGTCACGTCCAAATAGGTTCTGTAGTATCATAGATTACCTCTAACAGCAAACAAACAGACAGACAGACAGACGTAAAAGTTTTAGTTGCTTATGTAATAGGTGTCATAGTGTCATATATGCATTTAATGAAAAAAAAGCATTTCGAGTTTACAAATGTACATAATTACACGTCAATTTTATTCGTGTTAGATAAAAATGTGAATAAAGTAATTGTATCTCTTTTGATTTTCAGCTCTAAACCACTCCAACTCGTCATGCAGTTCGGCGTCCAACGCGTCGACGGGCCCGGCGCTGTGCCCGGGCGCAGCAGAACCCGCTCCGCCCCTCTACATCGCCGCCCCGCCGGAGGGCTTCGGACTTGCTGTTCACACGAACAGGTATTGACACTAACATAGATACGGGACGAGATTTCTCGTTTTTTATATTTTGGACGAGATTTCTTGTCTTTATGTCCTGGACGAGATTTCTCGTTTTTTGGGGTATTGTTGTCTTGATTCGTTCAGTTTGTAAGAACTCATAATTCTTATTTCTTATGCACGTGATCATATTACGGAATTCTTCATAAGGGCGAATTTGATGACATTTTTGTGTCCAGCCGTGACTTGACTATTTTTTAAATCCTATGTCGGTCACCTGGTCCTAAGCTACCTCACCACAAATTATCAGCCAAATCAGTTCAGCTGTTCTTGATTTATAAATAATGTAACTAAAACGACCTCCTTCTTTGTATCTATAGATGTGAAATAATCTGTCTGTTACGTTTTCACACCTAAACCGCTAATACAATTTTGATGAGCATCGGTTCAGAAAGAAGAGAAGGCGGACAAAAAATTTTGAAATTAGTGCAGCATATTTATTCTTTCCCTTACTAATATTATAAATGTGAAATATACCTCTATCTGTGCATCGAAACCACTAAGCTCATTTTGATAAAATTGAGCAAAAAGATAGATTGGACCTCTGAGAAGGACATAGGCTACCTTTTGTGGCGAAAATGAAAATTTGTTGTGTAAAATAAGCGGTTAAAGCTAGCATGAACGTGCAAAAGAACAATGCGGGCAAAGTCACGGTTCGAAGCTAGTATTTCAATAAAATACGATGGCTTTTGTATTCTTTTCTCTTTCTAGTATGTACGGTGCGAAGATTGAAGAAGAAGAATATAATTTTATAGTGTTTCGTATCTCCTCGCGTAAATAAACATACGCACATAAAAACTGAACGTCTTTACCACGCCAAAGTTGTTTATATATCTACAATTTTCTGTAATTACATCTCACACTATTAGGGTTGTCGATTGTGAAAAGCTCTAAGTAATAATTTTCGTTAAATCCTAGTCTAGACTCAAATATACTCATGGTTGGGGATGCCGAGAGGAGATTTTGTGAGATGCTCGGGCTGATAACATCTTATAAATATATGGACACCAGCTGCATGCACGAAAAAGCATGACTCATTGTCACGTTCCGCCTGAGCCGAGCGTACAAGTGAGAGTGTGGAACAAACGATAGAGAGGCACTATTGGCCTAGGCGTTTGCCATAATCGCGTAATATTACGGTCCGTTTTTCCAATTTTGTAGAAAGGACAATAGATAGATATTAGTATATTACCTATATTAATCGATATCTATCGAATATTTCTAAACTATAGAGACTAAATAGATGTTTAATTTTCAGTCAGTAAACTGTAAAAAGTGCAATTATTTTTAACCTTACAGTACAAATTCAAGCTAATATTACAAATATAAAAGTGGCTCTGTCCCTTTTCACACCCGAAACCTCTGAATGAAATTTGATGAATTTTGACATAGAAATAAATTAAATCTTGGAGAAGAACATAGGCTACTTATTTTCACGAAAATGAAACTGAAGGGGGTGGAATAGGGTTTGAGAGTTTATATGAAAGCTGGGTCATTTTTTCAAGTTATTTTTAAGTCATTTAGTCAAGTTAGAAACGTGAAACATTATTTTTGGGCTACTGACTAGAGATCACTGAATTCACGCTGTTGAAATCGCAGGGTACAGCTACTTTAGAGATAAAAATGTCGACATTGACAACCCTAGCAAGGATAGAAACATCACGTTCCCACTAAAAATTTAAAAAGGTCCAAACAGATATAGCTTTTATTTTAATATGTACCTTATGGTATGCAAGTAAAGTGCCTATTTCAATGACAGACATATGTGTAGATGTGTTGCCAGTGTATAGATTGTCATTAGTGGAGGTACATCAAGTATGTCTACGTAATGGTCGTGGGTTCGATTCGACTAATTACCGGTGCCATCATCGTAGCAATTATTTATCAATAAATCAAAATTACTCGATTCTGTAGGTTGTGATGTGAAAATATTGTGCGTTTATGGTATCGACGCGTATGGAGTTTTAATAGGCCTTCAACGGTTTTTATCTGAATTAAAAAATAAGGTTTATTTTTTTTAAATTGAGCTGTTTGAGAACTTTAGACATTCTTCCACCTAGTATTATCCCTGTCTAGTACCAGGGTCCTCTCAAAATTGCAGAGGACGTGACTGTGAGGCGAGTTAAGATGACGTCTGACTCTGACATCATCTATGGAACCCCTACAACCTCCACAATTTCACGACTAATAGGAGTGAGATTAATCGGTTCCCACTGTATTACGTACCTTCCGAAACTCAGAGGAGGTCGGATATTTGAAAACCAGTGTTAGAATGTTAGAATGGGTTACCCAACTATTCTCCGACCACAGTAAAAACCGCGCAATCAAGCGATCGACACAAATGCCGGCCATTAATTAAACTACGACCTCTTCGTACGTTAGATATTGTATAAAGGCACACCGAGGTGGAAGAAGTTCATCGAGGGATGTGATTGGCAGGAGCGAAGGTCGATATGCTCAACCGCCACAATGGAAGATCTTCAGTTCGGGCTAGGTGGATCGGTAGTTGTTAGTCGGAAGGTATATTGTGCGTAGAAACTTCACAGAAGCAGACGCGAAAAAAATTATCAAAATATTCGGTTATATGATCGCTATTCCCTAGATGAAAGCACTGAACACCATCTCTTTCTATTAAATATTGCACTAGAACACATTCTTTTATTTATCGGTATCCTAGATTTTTCATATTATATAACTGTACATATGTATTTATTACATGCACTGCGCACTAATAATTGTATCTACACGTTTTTTGAAAAAGTAAGTATTGTTAATTGCATTAAAGTTAGAGCTATATTTCATCCTGTAATATAGTTCCAGAAAAAAATTCCAACGAAGAAGACTTTAAAAAATACTTTTGGAGGCAAAAAAGATCCCTGATGGAAGGTTCTGCAGATAATAAAAATAATCACACGATAACGTTTTTTCACACAACAGATGAACTGAATGAAGGTATGTTATCATAAAAATTATCAAAGACACTTTTTATATTCTCCAAATTCTTATAAAAAAAACTCTTCTTAATATATTTACTTTTTTTTCTGCAGATACATTAAAAAATTCAAACAAATCGGGGACCATCGAGGTAGCAAAAGTAGATACAAATGTAATACCAAAAATATCAAGACGAACGGATTTATTAGATAATTTTAATAAATCCGCTTTGAGTTCTCTACACATAGAATATAATCAACCTGAGTATGACCACCATATTGCTGAAAATAAAATAGATGCTGTAACTAATGTTAGGAATACGGTTGATCAGATACGTCAAAATGAGCTTCAAAAGTTAATAGGCAATTTTTCACAGAGTAAAAGGGATAAAGAACTATCAAAACTTGTGGTGAATGAATTAAAGACAGGAAGAGAAATTATTGGAAATCGTAATGTTCCACCAGTGTCAAATATCACCTTCACACCAGAAAATGATACGTTAACTGCAATGGCATTTATTGCTGGTAATCTTTTAAGTAAACTTTGGGATATGGAAAAAGATGTTAGTGATGATTCAATTGAGACGGAAGTGTTAAAGCATGAAAAAATAAATGATTTAATAGATTTGTTTAAAGAACCACTAAGTATAAGACAAGAAACTTTTCTTAAAAATGCTTTGGAAAAATTGTCTGATAGTCTTAATAAAAACAAAGTCATTAAAAACGTATCCATATGCGAAACTTTTACAGAATCTGACTTCCTTAAAAATTATGATGAAAGAAGTACCGGGAATAATTTAGAAAAAATGAAAATTAATTATACAAAATGTCAGCAAAACTCTGAAAAAATGAATTTGGAAAAGGAGAAAAAATTTAATATAAGTACAGATGCTATATCAAAATTAAGCTATGTTTTGAGTCTAACGAAGAAGTTTGAGCATACATTAAGTAATATAAAAGATTTAAAGCAACAGAGTAAACCCGGATTATCCAATAATAATAACCTAATCGATGATAATTCGTCATTGCATTTGTTTGGTACTTTATTAGATAAAATTACGAAACTTTTAATACCCAGTAGGAGTTACAAGAAAAAAGTGACTAATCAGCTTAAAAAATTAAACCAATTTCAAAACAATAACAACTTAAACAAAATTCTTAAACAAAAATTTAACATTGATTTTGGAAAATTTAATATTAGTACCAAAGATAAACTTATACTAGATTATCTTAATCATATAGAAAGTAATCCAAATTGTTTATTAAATAATCAAATAGGAAATCTAAAAACAAACATAAAAGGAAACATTATGAATAGTTTATCAGACTTTTTAAAAACAGAATCCGTTCTAGATTTAATCAATATAACAAATTCTGACATTAAAAATAATGAAAAGAACATGAATAAATCATCAACTGAAATACCTTACGAAGCTACAACTTTCAAGAACTATTTAAGAAACGATATTTATAAAGAAGAAAACGAAATAACCAGTATAAAAGAAAAGCTTAAAAGTCATCTAAAAGCACTTATTGATGACATCCTAGAATTAAAAAAAGGGCAAGGTATGAACATAAATAAGAGCATCAATATTGGAGATGCTTTACCATGTATTTACCATATCTTAAATGTCGATAAAAATTTGTATACACGAAATGATGGCCTTTTACCTAATGAACAGGAAGATGTATCAAATATAACATCTTTAGATAAATTGAAAAGTATAATAGATACTTTAAAAATTGAATTGGCCACGGCTTTACCTGCACGGAGAAGTAACGCTATTGTTCCGGAGAAATCTAAATCAGTAAAGATGTGGGAAAGAATGATAAAAAATATTAATGGACTAAGAAAGAAAACACGCAGAAATTCTGATATACACAATTCAAAGACTTATGATGAATTAAAAAGTATCATGGAAAATGCTGAGTCAATGGGTAATACGTATAAGAATTTTGCAATGCTATCTGCTTTACAGCCACAAAAACGATTGCTTTTGTTAAAAGCATTAGAAGTAGATGCTAAACAATACAAAACGGCTTTGGAAAACATTAAACTTTCGTTGGATACAGTTAATAGGCTCTCGTTGGACAAACGTAACGATGTTGAAGAGTTTGTAGACAATGCAATAAGTAGCATGCGCTTAAGTATGAAAGTGTTAGAAAATTTTAAATTGTCTCAACAAAACGAATACAAAAAATCTCAAGTAGAATTTACACCTTTTACAAAATACAAATCTCAAAATAAGCAAAAGTTCGATAAACCATTAACAATAAAAAATGAAAAAGAGAGAAATTTAAAGATAAGTAGAGAACAAATTTTGACTCAACTGATAATAAACCGGATTAGAAATTATTTGCAATTTAAAGAAGCCAGTGGATTAGATCTCAGTAAAGATATTAATTATAATATTGGAAAAAGAATTTTAGTTTTCATTCAAAATGGAAATTTGAATTTTGCCAAAGAGCTGTTTAAAATATTCTTAGCAAATAAACAAAATGAAGAAAATAAAAATAAAGTAGAAGTAAAAGGTAAAATATTTTTAACTGAATTATTACGATAATTTAAAAGTTGGCATTGTTAAAAAATTTTAAGATATGATTACGGATGGAAAAAATTCATCAGGTGTCCTTGAAGTAACAATTAATTTATTTTTTCATATAAATTGAATTATTCTTATTTCAGATAAATCAAAAAATGTAAGTCATTCAAGAAGAAGAGCCCCTTTATTGGTAGCTCTAAAAGAACCATTGCTAAGGTTTGATGGATCAGAAAAGAATCTAGAGACCAAAACTGATGATTATATATTGGAGCAATTGTCAAAATTTAAGAACACGCAAGACAATTAAATAATTCTGTAGACTTAACCATATTACTGTAATTTTTTTTACATTTTTATAAACATCGCAATTAACTTATTACAAGTGTGGTTAATAAAGAGTTTAAAAATCAAATTATACTTTACTAACATTCTAAAGTACTTTATTTTAATTATGAAAGAATAATAATTGTAATTTTAGGTTAAGTGTGGTTTAGCGGTAATTTAGGTAATGCCGGAGCCAGACATCGCTAAAAGTGTTTGTTAATATTTGTCCCTGAAGACTACAAAGTACTACAAAACTGAGCCAATACACACACATCCCCGGCTACACTACATTATCATTGAAATGATCATTCAAATGAAACTATGTCTGGCTCCGGCATAAGACAAAGCAAGAGATTATCACTTTTAAATCTTCTTGTTATATTGAGCGAAGATCTTCGTCTTCAATTGTAACATTTTTATTAATGAACAATATCCTACATAAATATTATCCCATAACTCAATAAAGTAAGAGAAATTAACGACACCATTAAAAGCCAAGAAAATATAATAAGTTCGGTCCAACTGCTACTACAAAATTGCTCTTTTGTGGGACAGAACGTTGGGACAAAATTATACTTGTATTTTTTATATTACAAGGGACAAACGAGCATACGGCTCATCACCTAAGTGACTACTGACGCCAATGGACATCTACACCGCCAGAAGGCTCGCAGATGCGTTGCCGGTCATTTAAAAAGGGGTTTAAGCCACCGGGGAGTCTCACAAACTGAACAAAACGCGACTACAATACCATCACTTGACGTGACAGTATTGCCGCCACTTCATTCCGATCTTATATAAGAGGTACTGGTACCCGGACGCGCCGGCCCAGCTTGGCTGCAGACCAAAAGGACTGAATTCATGGCGCTACCTCTAATTACTCGTTAATCGTAGTAGCTGATTTTTTTTACAATATGGATAAATAATTTTAGTTTCAAATAAAAAATAAATAAAGTAAATAAGTACTTTATTATGCCCTTTTGGAAGAAAGAAAATAAAATATTCTTAAATAAATAATTTGCAATATAATACATTACTTATGTTTAGTAACCATAGATGTAGGTGTCTTCGTAGTCAAATGTTTCTTTTTTCCATTAGTTTTTCCTGTAAATTATTAAATATTTACTATAAATATTTAATTCAGAAGCAGTTTTAAGCCATTAAAATTTATAATAAACTAGCGGATCCGGCAGACGATGTCCTGCCCGAAAGTTGGGTTACTTACTATTTACTAAGTTATATTATTTTATAACATTATTCTTCGTTCCTGTCCCCGATTCCGTTCCATTTCCTTTTCGCTTTGCCACTCCTTTATTATTATACGCTTTATATATAAACGTTGTACTAACAATAACCAACACAACAATAAATAAATTATCGAAGTTAAGCACGTGCTTACATTTCAACGACTCATTTTTATTTGTGACTATAAACTGAGATGTGAGCTATTCTATTTTGCAAACTGCACACGGCGTGCAAATTTGATTAAAATCGGCTACGTAGTGTAGGAGTCCATCGCGGACAAACAATGTGACGCGTAATTTATATACATATATGTATTAAGATTAAGCTTTTATAATTAAATAACGGTTTTCAGGGCTCCGTACCTCCAGAGAAAAAACAGATCACTTCACTGTCCATCTGTCTGTCAGTCTGTCCCTTTTTCTCAGGAAAGCGCAGAGTTATAAAGTTGACTTTACTCACAAATACTGAAGTCAGTGGCCCCTCAAAGCTGTGAGAAAATCAATTCTCTAAGTGTACGAAATCAAAAGATATGGCAGTTTATGTCATATTTCCCATATATTTGCAAAAAGAAACCAAAACCTATAGGGTATTTACCGTTGATCTATAACCACGAAATTTGGCAAGAAGCTTTTTCTTGGAGTACAAGTATAGGAATAATTTCAAAAGCCGTAAATTTGCGGGAAAAAAAAATTGCAATTGACTTTGACAAATTAAAAGAAATCTTATGAAAGGTATAAATTTTAAAATAACCTGGTAAAGTATTACGTGATGGTTCGGAAACCTTAGCGCTCGAGTATCAAACTTGCACAGCGTATTTTTATGTCTTAATTTCTTATGTTAAATATTTTATATCTTAATTTTACAACATTACCTCTGCGATTATGCCTTCTTGATTTTGCTTTATTACCCTTTGATTTATCTACGGCAGGTTTTACCTTTTTTCTCAAATAACCCGGAATAATATTCTTAACGCGATTAAGAAATTGTTGAAATTTTCGTGCTGACCTTTTGTTTCTGGTTGAGTGAACGTTTAAATTATTCTGCCATCTATGCATTGTTTCTTCGTAATTAGAGAGTTTTTTTTTTCTTAATTCGTCAACCTCTTTTCGCGCAATATATTTAATGATGTCTGATTTAGGAATTTTTCTTTCTACGAGTTTATGTATTTCTTTCTTTGAGCCCTTTAATAACTTTCTTATGTATTCCAAAAAAGACCTCCTTCTCCCATTTCTCTTGTTAGTTCCTTTTTGGTTAAAAATCCTGGTGTTATTCTTAATTGTTCTAGTTTGTTTTTTTAAATGTTGTAGTTGTATTATTTGGTAAACTCGAGAGTTTATTCGTTCTAAATCGTTACTTATCTTAGATATTATTCTCTCCCCTATGGGTTCTTCAACTACTGTCATACGGCGGTATTGTGCAGATTGTATCACACCTAATGCTTTACTTATTTTGTCAATGTCAGCCGATATTAGTAATTGTAACAGTTTTAAGTGATGTAGACGGTCCGCTGGAGAAATTTGATCGAAGTTAGTCAACATTTGGTACCATTTGTTTCCTATATAATCCAAATCTTGTGGGTCATACTCAGGATTAAATAAATTTAAATTTAAAATATTTGGCTCTTCCTTATAAAATGTTTTAATTATCCTTATTAAGATCTTTTTAGCGCCATTTGATATTACGTCTAAAGCATTAGTTATCGGCATATCTGTATCCAATGTTTGAAAAATATTATTGACTTTATCAATGAGTTGATTCATTTTTAATTTTGGATGAAAAGTCTTGCGTAAATTTATAGTTGCGTTTGGTTTGTTTACGTCTTTGATGTTATGAAGTTGATTTTCTTTATAAACGTAATATCTCATGGCTCGTATCAAATTTTTAAGGTCATGAGGCATTGTCGTTGAATTGGATACTCTTTGTATAATTGCCAGGTCCCTTATTACCTCAAAAATGTCTCTTTTAAGTTTCTTTAAATACTGATTCATATTATTAGGTTCACCTGTTCTTAAAAACTCGTATTCCTTTGATTCTGTTTCTAATGCAAATTGATAAAAATAAATGTGTGAAATATCGTCCGGCAAAGATTTGTTTGTTACATTGTTTGCAATATTTATATCACTATAAGATTTAAGATATACATTAAGTTTTTCTTTCATCTTTATTAATTTTTCTAGTTCCGTTTGCTTTTCGTTTACTATATTCATTAAAGGATATAATATATTATCCTCTAGCTCTTGAACGTTTATTGTTGAATTATTAGTTACAGTTGTGTTGTTACTTTTAATGGGACTTGATTCAGTACTAACGCTCCTTTTTCTTATGGTTTGGGTTTGATCATCTATACTTTGGACGTAATCAAATGCCGGAATATCATCAGAATGTGATTTCATATTGAAGAAATCTAAAATAGGAATCAAATTTGCACAATTTGCCGGCGGAGATCTATTTTTTTATATATTTTTAAATGTTTTTGTTTTTATAATAATATTTAAAAATGTATGTAAGAGTAAGATATTTAAATAAATGATAGTCGTATAGTTTCTAATAGTATACGTTTATTTAACGGATATTATGGTAATATAGTGAAATTTACCCATCGACTATGAACAATTAGGTAGGATGAACCGTGTTAGAATATTCTGGATTTGCTAATTATCCATTAAATAAACTAACAGCGCCGTTGATTGCAAATTAGGCCGCTTATATTGCGGGCGATACGCTTCTATCGGTGATAGTGTATATTATAGAAGTTAGAACCGGTTAAAACCGGATATTACGACATTGAAGAGACCCTTTAAGTAAGGACGCTATATCCGATAGTCGCTATATCCAATACACATTATTATTATTATTTTTAACTATTATTTTTTTAGTGCCTACACCTGTGGACAGGGAAACCTCCTGAAAGTTCGCAGGCCCGTTGCCGGCCTTTGGGATATGAGTAAGTTATTTTCTGAAAGCGCTTTATCATAAAATAAAGAAAACAACAAACACCTCAATTAAAATTTCCAAATTTAGGCGACGCATTAATAAAACTCTTTTAAAAAAAAACTAGCCTTGCCTGCGACTTCATCCGTGTCAAATTTGGTAAAAAGTGATTCAATTATAGCGTGATGATATATAACCTATATATCTTCCTCGATAAATGGGATATCTAACAAAGAAAAAAACTTAAAATCGGACCAGTAGCGCCTGAGATATTCAGCTTTATATATTAGTATAAACGTAAATCATTGCACAAAAACAGTATTTAAGGTAAAAATCATCAATGTACATGCTATGATAAAAGATTTGTAAACCGTTTTCATTCAACGGCACGACGCGGTGCTTACGGCGGCGAGAACAATCATCGTCATTTTCCGAACTTTTTCAGGACACTTTTAACGACGTCGCGCTAAACTGCCGAAAGGATTTCAAGCGCATTTTTCGCTGTCGTGCAATTTTTATTACGAAAGAGCGGAATGCTTAAAGACTTTGTTACAAATAACTGGTGCAAAATTGAATTTAAATTTTAACTTGCCTCGTACAATTAATTTATAAGACACTGACGCAATTTGAAATGAATTTCCTGTCTCTCACATTTCTGCGGAATCAGTAGCCAGCTCCATCCACGCTCTGATGAGTTTTACATGTGAGCTGAACAGTAAACTATTTCTTAAATGTAATGCCAGGTTTTTAATCGTAAGTATATTCGAAACGGATACTGGCCGCCACAGGGGCCGATGGCGGGTTATTTTGGGCTACAGCTGACAAAAACCTTACGATGTTTCAAGACGCCATTTTGCGCGATGGAGACGCGGGAGTCGTCGCGCATCCGCATCTTCGCCCAGCCTTTCCGAGGTCCTAGGACCCACCCTAGGTATGCTACATCCCAACACTGGCGTTGACCAGCCGGAACACAAGACGCGCCGTCCACAACGGGGAACATCAACGTGACAGCAAAAAATAGGAGAGCGCGCCGTCACCTCTCCTTGTTACCTTTGCCTTTTGGCTTTCATCGTCTGTGATATAACACCTCGCAGAAGAGTGCCATTACTTTCCAGGACGCCTCACTGGCTACCATAGCTATGGTGACCAGCGACAGGTACAGGAATAATTTAGTTTGGTCTAAAATTTATTTTTCATCTTATAAACTACCGTAGCTGTGAGCTAGAATATGTGTTACATAATCCATATATGGTTTAAAATAGAACCAAGACTAATAATGTATACTCTGTAACCCTTGGTTTGTTGATTCTATTATGGAGATTAGAATAGAAGGAGTAATATCTCTTATGAGAGGAAACTTGAAAAAGTGTCCAAAGTTATATATCAGATAGTAGTTCAAAAACCAGCCAGAATGGCGTTGATGTAGACAGATGTTATGTATGAGAGTAGCAATAGTAGATAAATAGACCAATAACCTTGCAGAATGGCGCTGGTTGGTGTAGATAAATATTAAAGTGTGAATAAAATTCACGATGAAGCAGATATGCTCCCCCCACCTTATATGTGTAATTCAATGGATATTTTAATACTTACTTACTACTTACGTTACTCCTTATATTATAATCTCCATAGATTCTATAAACATCAAAGTTATAAAAAATATATAAAAATGCAGCGAAATAATGGATTATTAACAAATACTTTTATAAGCAAACCCATAATGTTTGTAGGTGACTCTAGTCTGTCTAACCTTTGCAAATTAACGCTAGCTCTTTTAATCGACGACTATTCAGAGAAATTAGTATAAGTCTATTGAAACAAATTAGCAAAATTCATTCCATTCCACTAAAATGAAGTTCTGTTAGGTTAGGTTAGGTCTTCTACTTCCCGTGTTAGGAATCAACAGTGCACAGAAAAACCGACTGTGGTTTATGATGCACTGACTATATTTTATAAGAAAATTGTCTCTCAATAAAAAATTTAAATAAAAAAAAAAATAATAAAAAATAAGAATTTATAATGTTCGGTACCAAACTTCAAGACCGAGTGAAACACTGAAATACTACGAAGGACGAAAGTTCGGGATATTGGAGAAACAGTGGAGACGAAATGACTACAGGTGGAGTAAGGCAGTGACAGAGTGGTGGCCGAGGCTAGGAAATCAGAGCATTGGTCGTACAGCAACTAGATGGGTCGACGACAAAATACCTGTCGCTGGTCGAAACTGGTCCAGATTAGGATAAGACCGTAAAGACTGGTACAAACGAGGAGAGGCATATATCCAGCAGTGGGAACGAATAGGCTGTGGATGATGACGGTGAATGCAGTCGAATCTCATTAGATTAGTGGATATAAATCTGACGAGTACTTGCTTCAGACTAGGAGGTAGGCGATAGGATAACATAATAATGTTGAGAATTTGCCATAGCGATAGGTATATATAAAAATATATCCTCTTTACTAACCTAAATATAAATCAATCATCATATATGTATATAAAATCACGATATCTCAAAAACCGCTTGACGTACAAAGAAGAATTTAAGCGAGGAGTTAGTTTAAAGTTAGTAGACATCCGCTAAGAATTGATTTTTCGAAACAGCCAGATTAAGGTTTAAGGGCTTTCGCAAATTTTTGAGGAAGAATTCGCGGGAAGTAGCAAGTTCCAAATAATATAGAATCTAAGATCCGCTAAACTATTAAGTATAACTCGTATCCTGTCACTTGTACCAATAATGAAAGTAAGTGATTCATCAGATCGTTCTCAATATAGTTTTTCAGATTCGTGTGTTCAATGTTACTCAATGTGTCTCCACAAAGAAAATAGATCAATCATTCCGAATATTGTCTCGAAGATCCGGTCAAGTATTAAGTGTAACTCATTTCCTGCCATATTTCTCCATAAGTTGCAAGATAGCCAAGTTAATTCACACGGACCACTTTCCCAACTTCCTGACTGCGTCATTCATATCGACGATTAACGTATTATGCGTTGTTTCCTTACTTTGATTATCTTTTACTGCGCGTTTTTCATTGGTGTTATGTAAACATTGCCTTATTATACGGCCTTAGTCCAGATGGTGGCCATATTAAGTGCGCTATGGATGGCAGTCTTCAGCTCCTTATACGTGCAGATGCGGGGGACACGCAGGAAAAGATGTATGATGGGATATCACCCGAGCTAATCTGCAAAGACAACCAAGGTTGTAATCGTCTGTATTTCTTCACTTTAACATAGTTTCCTTACTCCTGTCGTCCTGTTCGGAGCCTACAAATAAATTTGAATTCGAATAAAATTCTGCATTCAAATTTACTGACATATTAGCATGTAATACTGTACACAAATAAGATGCTAATTCCAAACACGTTTCGCCATACTAATGGCACACAAAATTAAATTTAAGCAAATGTAATTAATTAAATACATTGTGTTCACTTCTTAAAAGTTATTGAAGGTTATTTATAATTTTTTTGAATATATTATTCTAATACTTTCTGGCGCATGTTGATAAATACATATCTTTAGATGTATTAAAAAAATGTAAAAGCATTTAGCACGCGCCAAACATTGGAAGTGGTTTAATTTCTTAAATATTTTTTAAAATTAAATTTAAGAATTATTTCTTATCTATACTATTTAATATATATAAAGCTGAAGAGTTTGTTTGTTTGCTTGAACGCGCTAATCTCCGAAAGCACAGGACCGATTTGAAAAATTCTTTCGGTGCTAGATAGTCCATTTATCGAGGAAAGCTATAGGCTATATATCATCACGCTAAAATTGAATCTATTTTTTTACTTAATTTTACGCGGACAAAATCGTGGGTACGGACAGCTAGTATTTAATAAAAAAAATTGCACTTGCCTGGATTTCCTCATTCTGAGGAGTCTATAAAGTTTTAATAGCTTAAGCCTCGGTAAAAAGACGTATTGAATCCGTAAGGTACTAGGTTCAAACAAGGAATCTGCTGCGCTAATGTCTAACTTACTTCTGAAACAATCTTTACGGTTAATATGAAAGTTTAAGGGAATAGTGTTCCTAGAATACCATCTTTTTTTTATGTTACAAGGGGCCAACGAGCAGCCAGCAGGCACGTAAGTGCCCACCGACGCTCATGGACATCTGCACGACCAGAAGGCTAGCAGATGCTTTGCCGGCCTTTAATGAGGAGTTTAGGCCACCGGGAAGTCTCACAAACCGAACGTAACGCAACAACAATACCATCACTTGACGTGACAGCATTGCCGCCACTTCACGCCGATCTCATGTGAGAAAGAGGTACAAACTAATTGTGAGATTATGTATGTATATGTGTAAAATTTTGAAGAGTATGTGTAAATTGTATATGTGTGTGTGAGATTATTCTTGTTGATGTCTCGCCGCGGGCTGTACATCGAATGAATAAATTATTTGTAAATAATATAAAAGGGAACTCGATTTCAAAAAGCAGAAAATAATAGGTGTTTGTCATACGATATGCTTGACACCTAACCATTAGAAACATCTCTACATCCCGTGTGTGTTACTTTATAATGGTATATTTTTTTTTTGTCTTCATAGGTTTAAGTATTTTTTTGTGATTTTTAGACTTGGCACCGACATCAAAACAGCAGTAAAAGTCAAGCAGTATTTTTTTTATTATTTTTCATCGAATAGTCGTTCGGAGCGTCGATTAAATAATATATACTAAATGAAATAAGAAAATCGTATAAAAATCATATACGTGAAGCAAAAAAAAATCTGTACCATTTCACGAAAATTGCGCGAACGGAGGATTATTAAATTTGGCACAATTATAGTTTATAAGTACATAGAGGAAGTGGTGCGAATACTAATATTTTATAATATTCATTATGAATGCATTGAATTATTAAAATAAAACCTCACGCACACCAATTAAAGCATTTGAATGGTCATATTTTAGTACAGGTGGCTTATATTTCCCAAATTATTTATTAAATTGATGAAGAAATAAAAAAAGCTAGGGAGTGTATTGCTCTAACCTCAAGAATTCAACTTAAATATTTCAACTTGAAGATATGTACGAGAAAAATATTCAAGTTAAATTCTTCACAAATCACAAATTTTACAAATGCGTAGCAGTCTCATAGCTTGGGTTCCAGTTATGAAGTTGTCAAATTTAAAATTAGGCAAGCTGGCAGAAAATGCCTTTAGAATTAAGCCCTCCTTTTGTATAGTGTTTTGCAACAAAGAGAAATTAAAATGACGAATATTTTCCCTAACAAATGTTGAGATATAGACCAATTTTACTTATAACAATGGAAGTATGTAATTATATTTTATATTAATATATAATAGTAAATTATACATTTCTTTTTTAATACGAGGAAATCCTGAACGGATACCCGTCGCCACAGAAGCCAATGACGGGTTATTTCGGGCTCTAATCGACTAAAACCTCACGATTTTCCATCGTGCCACGTTGCGCGATGAAGACGCGGGAGCCATCGCGCGTCCACATCTCCGTCCGTGGTATCCGAGGCCTTGCCTCAAGACCCACCCTAGGGTTGCTTCCCCCCCAAATTATACATAGAATGGTATATTAATGATCAAATGTGAGTAGTGGAAAATACGTTGAATCATATGAATTATTTAGACGAAATTTAAACGTCCAAATAAAATACAGAAACAACAACAGCGATACAAATACACCTAATTTTAACTAATTCGTTCAAATTAATAAACCAAATGAACATGCAATGATACGATACATATTAACTAAATAATATTACCTATCGAAATAAGTCTGTATTTCAGCATAAGCAAGAGTATATAAACTATAAAATGTGCATGTTTTCAGCCTGTATTCAGCAAATTCATGATGACCTTGAAACACGTACGCAATTATATGTCAATATACCGCTTTTAAGTAATCATATAAAATGGCCAAGAGCGTGTTGAGACACGCATTGAAGGGTTCCGTATCTGATACGCTATAAACGTATTTGTTAAAAGTCAAAAATTGTTTTCCGATTTCGTTCAAAATAAATTTCCTAATGACTTTTTAGCTTCCTATCAATATAAAAAATTTCAAGTCTCTATGTCTAATAGTTTTGAAAAAAGGAGACCACCTTACAGGCAGATAGAGGGACAGAATAAAACACTTGTTGGCATACACTTTGTGGCACTAATACGACGAAACTATTGGCTTTACAAAAAAGGTACATTGTATTAATTGTAGGTAATTATCTATATTTTTATGCTTTGTATAACTGTTTATCGTATAAGTTAGCTATATCAATCGTCAATACATAGAATCAATGACTTATGTAAATTTTGTTTATCGCTAATTCCGATTCAATGAAAAATAAAGCAGAGTAAGTGTTTTAGTTTTATAACAATAACTACAATTAACAGAAACTAATTTCAATAAACCAACATTTACTAATTACCATAACATACTTAATAAATTACTGTAACTGACACCAATACCAGAGAGGAAGAAATTGACATCAGAACACAAAATTCACTTCGGTGCAGTGCATCCTTGCACAAGATCTTAGTGTCCAAACTCCTGAGTAGACAGACAAAAATCCGCATCTACATTACCACCATTAGACCGGTACTTATGTATAGGTGCGAGGCTTGGACACTGACCCAAAAGGAGGAGAACAAGCTGCTAGTAACGGAGCGCAAGATACTCCGAAAAATTGTTGTCGTAAAAAAATATAATTAATTACATAATCATGATAGCGCTGCCAAGAATGTATTTTTACCGACTTTCTAAAATGAAAGTTATTCTGAACTCTGCTAATACTTTTAACCAATAAAAAAAGAGACGTTGGTAGACACCGGGTCATAATCCGCCGGAATCTTTTCTTTGTGTACGTTCACCGATTACTCGAAGGCGTCTGGACCGATTTGGAAAATTCTTATTTTATATTAAAGAGTATACTTCATAGGTGGTCTCATATAAATTTTATCAACATCGTTCTAGCGGTTTTTGAGAAATCAACAAAACTCTAATTGTAGACATCTGTTGTGTATGGATTTCTGAAAGATGCAAGTTTGAGTCCTGCAGCGATAATACAGTATTTTAGACATTCTTCAATTACGCCTCACCGTTGCATATCATTCTGTCAAACACTTAAATTATAATATATCTAACGACAGTCTTCTAAATTAATGAGCAACGCGACTGTATGCGACAGTGGAACGATCGCGTCCATTGTAACTGCCTGCTCTAATTTATGACAACATTTGTTATACTTTATATAATATCACTTTATGATGGAGATATAATATAATGATTTTTCTTATAAATGGATGACCGTCAACTGTACGCACGAAAAAGCTTGACTCATTGTCACGTTCCGCCTGAGTCGAGCGTGCATGCGGGAGTGCGGAACAAGCGATAGAAAGGCGTACGTTACGTAGGCGGCGTTACGTAAAATTATCGTCCATAAACTGACTTTATAGACAACCAATTTTTTTTTTATCAATTCAGGGGGCACGGACTCACGTGCAGAGACAGCGATATTTACGTATATTCTACTTTTTAAATTATAATAATTATGTTTATGTACGACATATATTTAAATTATTGGCTAAATAGCTAGAACATCTCAACGCTCCAGTAGTACATAGGTAAAAAAAATGGTTTCAGTTTCGTACTTTTCTATTTAGTAATTTTAAGCTAGACTATTTTGTCTAAATTAACCTGTCAGGTTTTGAAACATCAAATACACTTGAAGAATTTTTTTCTAAAATATAAAATTGCTCATAGATTTTATAACCACTATTAATTTAATCGTTGTGCAACGACAGACGTCATTGGTGTAAAAGTATAATTAAATTTGAGTAAATAAAAACTTTTACTTTGTGGCCACAAGATAAGCGATTATATGTAATGGCCTCTACATAATAAAATAGCGAATATTAAAGTTAAAATTTAACTACGCATTGTTTAATTTTGTTCCATAACGTTTCGTCACCTCTTTATAACTAAATAAATTCAATTTTACCAATTGTAGCTTGTATTGACGTATACAATATATTTAACGAATGCGTTGTGTCAAAATCTAAGTTACGTATTGTTCGGAAAATGAAATCTAATTGAATTTTTATGATATATTAATATATATTATCCCACCAAAAAGCATTTTCATGTAAAATATTGCCACAACGAAATCATATGGATCGCACTGTTAAAAACTTATAAGATCTCTTTTGGAACCACGCCTCTTACTCCATACGCCTTTACTCTACATGTCATAACTTTACTGCCTCTACACCATAGTCAAAATATTTCGCTTTGGTAAATTTATTTACTGTATTACTTTTCAATTATACAATAGTTCTTGTAGTAATAAAACAGGCACGCACATATTTTGACTTGACTTTGATTCACTAAGTGTTTTAAACAAGCATTCGGCCTGTTTGCTGGTAAGCCGTGGCCTATACTCGTGGACACTTACAAAAACTATGTCGACTCTACACCCTCTATCCCAGTAAGCTCTAGTAACCCTAATCTAATATTGTTATATCTAGTATAGTTTGGCTACGGTCTTCTATAAGGTGCAGAGATCGAGCGACTTTACATTAATTACAAATAAGAAATATTGTCATGCTCTACGTCTATTTAAAATAAAATAAAAATATGGCACTCCGGGAGTGCCAACAGAAGCGAAAACAAACTTCATCATACAGTGGTGTCGGTAACGGTAACAGAGTCGCGAGTTCCATGGTTTTTTCCATCACAAAAATGTCACACGCGGCTAAAGAAGTTTTCATATAGAAACAAAATACACATAGCTCATAGAAAGTTTTCGGTGACGATGACGGGAATTGCATGATTTTTGTTCACCCAAAAGTTTTTCGTTTGTTTTCAAAAATGTTAAACTAGAACTCCATGGCTAACATCACGTTATTTTTTTTTAAGTTACAAGGGGGCAAACGAGCAGGCAGCAGGCACCGAAGTGCCTACTGACGCCCTTGGACGTCTGCACGACCAGAAGGCCAGGAGATGCGCTGCTGGCCCTTAATGACGAGTTTAGGCCACCGGGAAGTCTCACAAACCGAACGAAACGCGACAACAACACCATGTCGGCCATTAGTTTTAAAAATAAAATAAAAGACTAACTATATTTTTCATTTATTTGAGAATCTCTCTGGGAACTGTTCAAATGCTGCACATTTTCAAGTGCTTATGTGGTTTAATGGCTCTTTTGTAATGTTAAAAATATATTGTTAATTTTTATATAAATAAATAAAAAAAAGTAGTAAAAAATTTACGACAAACAATTGTCTTTACAAACAGATCAAAATACAGAAAGCCGTGAAGATTTATATCTATTTGTGCGTTGACGCCAAACTTTAATGTTTAAACCGGCTGACCCAAATAAAAACACGAATCCGCTGCAGCGGCTTTGAGAATACCAGTAAAGTATTTTAATTTATTCGCAGGATGAATAAATATTCAATGAGTCCCAACGAATTTGATCGAAGGGAAATTAAAACTTTTCTCTCAAATTTGATTCAAGGAATTCTCTTGTTATGTTGATCGCGTCTTAATCAATCAAACAGCTATTGTTAAAATTATCTCATAAAATCCAATGACGGACAAGTAATTAATCCTCTATTGAAAAGTAACTTCATGCTCGCTTGTGGATTTATTTATTACTTAATATTTAATATTTTAATATAAGATACACCGTGCTTTTAGTTTCCTTATTTGCTTATCTCATATGGTATGAGAAATACCCAATGAACTATGTTGCTTACTGTTTTTACATACTACTCTATTAAAATGTATCCATCATTCAATCTTCTTTTTAGAATTATAGCTCCTGAACATCCAGACTTACGGTATTTTGTAAAAGCTGAAAGTTTGTCAGCGCATGCTTTTAATACAGGTAAGAACAAATCACCATAGATCATAGAGAGCATGCGCAGACAAACTTTCAGCTTTTACAAAATACCATAAGTCTGGCTATTCAGGGGCTCTTACTCTATTTCGATTTTTATTTTAGTTTTATTTTTACTTAGTCTAGATCCTTATCGATTATTTTGTGCTGAAGCGCACAGTGTCTTTTAGTTTCTTAACGCGATTGCAGCCAAAAATTGCTTTTCTCATATTAGTCAGATATAAGTGTATTCACTCATCAGGTTAGAGTATTTAAATATCTATTTTTACCATACCTTTAACAAACGTCTAAATAGGAATGTGACTAGGCTGAAAATTTATTACTTAGTCTTTCGTAATAGCATATTTTTAAATTTTTTTACTAACACCGAGTTAAATTAGTTATTATCGTTTAAAGTAGGTGTTTTGATGTGTCCGATTTTGTATTGTAATATTATAAATTTCATTAATGTATTTGCACACTTGTATACGTTAAAGGTAATTAATTTTTTTAAAGATTTTATTTAACTTGCAACTTATATTAGTTCAGGTGGAATCTGACAACTCAATTTTAGAGCAGTTTCAATAAAATGACATAATCTTTTCGATTTAGGATTGGATTGATTTTTCTTAATGATTTTTTAGTTCTAAACGATCACTAGGTTCTTACCATGGAACCAGAAGGTGACCATAGGATCTCCTAATGAAACGATACATTACCATCGAGTTTGGGCTCGATTGATTTGTCTTCTCGAGTGCTTTGTCTTTAAATGGTTTTCAGGGTCTGATGATGGAGCTGAACAGGGATAAAAGGACCATAATTCTACCGAGTTGGGGCTCGTTTGATTCGTCTTGACAAGATTAGCACGTTTAAATAATAGCTTTTTTTTAAAGTTGTTTACTTAAATTTTATTTACCTTTGAACTGTTCTTCCCATTCTTTGGCTGACGCAATTTCGTCCGGTTGGAGATCACTGACGTCATCGTAGTCTTTGTCTGAAGATGCTACAACACCAGTCGCAAGACCGCGCGTCGCATCTTTTCCTGCAAACGCTGCGTATGGTCCACCTGAAATTAAATAAAATATATACTTAAAACGAGAAATGGAATACAGTATTACCAGGACTACCAGGACGATTAACACTGACAGGTAATAATTTCTATTTCTGCCTAGTGTTATCGCGGTCTAGTAGCCTCTTTCTGAGGATGTGACTGAGGGGCTATATGGTTTTGATATATTGATTGGCTATTATTAGAGATAGCGCCATGCTTGCAGCTCTCGTGAATTGGGTTGGCGCGTCTGGGTATAGTATCTCTTTCTCACATAAGATTGGCATAAAGTCACGAGAAGTGACAGTATTGTTGACGCGTTTCGCTTTCTTTATGAGAGTTCCCCGTCGCCTAAACTCCTTTTTAGGGGCCGGCAATGCATCTGCGAGCCAGATGGTGCAGATGTCAATGGGCGTCGGTAGTCACTATGATGAACCGCCTGCTTAGTCCCTTGTAATATGTACAAAAACAAGTATTGTTTAACAGGCAATAAAAATGTAATGAACAATACCTCACAAATTCCAAGCTATTTAGGAGCACT
>JANCMC010043091.1:9612-30820 GCA_024363005.1 Charaxes varanes | reverse complement strand
AAATTATTAAAAAATTAAATTCAACGATTGATTGGAATCGTATTTTCAATCAAAACTTCATGTTTGTTTATTTCATGCCTTCTGACAAGTCATACCCTTTTAGGATATCAGACTAGTTCTTGGATATGTTTCTTCTTAGATACTTAAAGTTTATTATAGCATAAGTTAGATTATTTATTTGAAGGTGTACGTTTTTGGGATTAATTAGGGTGTGGGTGGGTGGTCGTTTTGAAGTGAAAACTTTTTTTAGGCGCTTTGGGTAGTTTTTGAGATGGGAAAAAACGTTGAACTCGCGACACCGTGTACGTTACCGACCCCTCTGGCGGTTTTGTTTTTTCACTTCTGTCGGCACCTCCAGAGTGCTACTTTTTAGTTCAAGTACTCCTAGAATACTAAAAAAAAAATTTTTTTTTAAAAGCTGATTCTTATTCACCTTTCCGTTTAAAAGGTGAAATCTGATGTTACCCAATTCGCAATATAAATACAGTCACAGAGGCTTTAAACTTTTAATTTGATGAACGGACCGGGCTCAACGTTCGGTGAAAAGTTGTACACGGAATAGCCCTAACATTCAACCCTCAAAACTTTCCTGTAACATAACAAGCCTTTACCCGTGGTTTCACTTTATAAAATTATGAAGTTTCGTCATGCAATAGACCGAAAACTGTAGGTCCAGTTTAAACCTAAAAATTTTTCGACTTTCGTGACGAAAAGTGACTGAAAGATCTCACAAGTGCGTAATTCCTATACTAAATATGATTTAATATATCGGTGAGCAAAAAAATGAGGGGTGGCTGTGTCACGAACACGGTTTTAGTTAGAAATCTTGATACGAAGCAAAATAACCTCAAAATGGCGACTATTCCCCCTCCACCCCGCGTGACGTATGTCCGCCCTTCCTAGCGTAATAAATTCTTTGATTCTTTGGCTATCCAGTAGTGTAATTGAATTTTGGATAGAACGAATGCAGCTGCAACGCCAAACTGTGTCCCCCGAATTTGTCATAATTCGTTTTTTGAATTGCCTCCATATGGAAGCAATTTTAAAGACGTATGAACGTAAAAACTACCATCTTACAAGGGGCAAATGAGCAGGCGGCTCATCACTCAAGTTACTACCGACACCCCATATCTGCACCACCGAAAGCTCGCAGACGCGTTGCCGGGTTTAAATAAGGATTTAGGCCACCGGGAACTCTCTCAAACCGAATGAAACGCGACAACGATACCATCACTTCAAGTGACAGCATTGCCGCCAGTTTCCACCGATCTTATGTGAGAAAGAGGTACTGGTACCCGGACGCGCCGACCCTATTTGGCTGCAGACCAAAAGGACTGCAAGCGTGGCCTTACCTTTAATTAATGGGTGCTGGGGATAACATTAGACAGCATTTGGTCTTCTTAACTCGCCCCACAACCACATCCTCTGCAAAATAAGCGGACCCTAATTCTAGACAGGGATAACGCGTGGTAGAAGAAGTATATTAAATACGTTGTAACATTATATTACAAAAGTTTATCTATTTATTCACTAGATAGATACCTTTTTACGCGAGACGCGAGGTTACAGTTAAAATGCTGTTAGTTAAAGGAAAACTCATTTAACATGGTATATCTACATAGACGATACAGAATGGCGCTGTCAAAACGTGCTTCATCCGGAAAAGGCTTGCCACGAAAAATAGAGCTTTAAATCTAGAGGCATATAACACATTTTACGTTGCGTAGATAAATAAGTTAAGAGTTCTCTATACGTTGGCCAACTAGTCTTTTTATGTATGGTAGCGGAGTTTCGTTGACCCATAAATATCGATAGAATGCTAAACTTGGGTGATTTCAGTAGGTCATCTTTTTTATTATAGTCAATTGAATTAACTGGGATATAACGCATAATCTAAATATAATGAAGAAAGAAACAAAATTTGCTCGTAAAATTTTTAAAAATGTATTAGAAATATTTTGCTTTTTGTGTTATCCCTTAAGTTAGCTTATTTGCACGAGAGTTAAAACAGCGTTGCGTTAAATCGTGGCGTTGGTGCGGTTGGTGGTTTTTGAGCGTCGTCGGTACGAAAATATACCGTATATGTATATACATAGCGTTGAAAATGGAACATTGCTCGTTAAAAAAGTGCATGAAAAACTAAACTACTTTGCTTAAATCCGCGAATGACTACGAGGGAATATCGGTGCAATACGAATACCTTTACGAATAATATAAGTAATAACTTTACGAATAACCTTTGTAAAGTCTATATTCTGATGATGCTTCGGTGTCGAAGCGAATCGTGCGTTGAGGCACATCGGAAAGTCAGTGTAGCTGTGCTTTGGTGGCGGTTTCGGTGGTGTAGCTTTCGGGTTGCAGCATTACACCGATTTTCCCTCGTATTCATTCGTATAGTTCCCGCTACAGTACTTTATTTAAAGTCTTTAGTCAGTAAGTCTTTGATTCCGTAAATAAACACCCAAAAATCATAACGCCATGCCGAAACCACACTATTAGAGGTCTTTTAAGATCAGGTGTAAAGTGGCTTATTTTTAGAATTCTACAAAGATAAAAAAATACTATCCTTTTGTAGTAATATGTAGTAAGTTACAAAAAGTTGTTTTTTTAGTTGATAAATTTATTGTTGGACGTTCTGTTTACTGTTTCCGCACTGAATCTGTACAAGTAAATAAGCTGGTGTGTCTGTTCGTACCCACTACCAAATAAATTTCAGCTATTTGGTAATGTGTCAAAATTTGTGTGATATTGGAGGAATAAATAAAGTGGATCTTCTCTTCTTTGGGTGCCTCTCCGATCGATGAAGGTTGGCCGTTAGTTTCGCATACTGCGTTTCGTCTTTTGCGAGGCGAACCAGTTCGGCGACACTCGCAATTCTCGTCCATTCCCGGAGGTTACGCAACCAGGTCTTTTTCCTGAGACCAACGCCTCTTTTCCTAGCAACTTTACCCATCATGATGGGTTGAAGAATTGCATATCTATAGTGCCTGAGCACATGTTTTAGATATGCAACTTTTATCATCTTGGTGGTTTGCAAAATTTGCCGGGTTTGCTTGACGCGGCGCAACACGTCGTTTTTTGTTCTGTGAGTCCATTTAACAGCCAACATGCGTCTGTATGCCCACATCTCAAATGCTTCTATATGTTTGCGAAGGTCCTCTTTCTCGGAGCATAGATAAGAACCATAAACCAAGAATATAATTAATAAATTCTTGTTGTGTTATTGTTATAAGGCATAACAGGCTATTTTAACTTAAATAAAACAATTAGTTTTCCGCACAAAATAGTTACAAACCTCGAGACAAGCTCGATAAATTCAACTTGAAAGAAGTCGCGGGTAACAGCTAGTAACCTAAAGCAGAGCCTGTTAATTCAGAATATGGTTTACAATAACAGATCTTGTTTACGTACCGGTTATTGACCCGTCAAAAAGGAGAATCAAGGCAATTAAATTAATTAACATTCATGTCGAATGGTATTGCCTTTTCGATTTCATTAAAAAAACATAAAAAGCTATATTTTATCTCAATACAATCGACTCGGTTTCAGAAGATGTCTGTTGATTTTTACTTCGCTGTATTTTTTATTATATAACATAGACCAAATCATAGTGGGGTGCTTTCTTCAATGAGAAGTTTGGCAGTCAGCTCGCGAACGCTTCTATGGTCCGCAGAAATTTTCTTTCATTGATAGTAGTTAAGTCCAGTCGACTTTTATACATCTTTGAATCACTCCTTACGCTGCCTACCAGGAGCATGTTTTCCGGGAATTTTGCCTTCCAGGATCAACCTAGGTAAGTTATAAATACCCTCAACAATTGCCCTAGAAATGCACGTTGCATTTCTTTAAGAAGAAGGTAGCGTAAGCAGTTCACTTGAGTGACAATAGACGTCTTTGGACAACTGCACTATTAGAAGGCTCGCAAATGCATTGCCAGCCTTTGAAGAATAAGTATGCTCTATTCTTAAATGTCTCTGAGTTGTATCGTTTTAGAGGAAAATTGTGCGAGAGGAGAAATTCCCAGAAAATAGGATAAGCTGTAAGTGGATTTTAGCTGTACTTTTTTAACTTCTAACTAATTCGCAATAAGGAACTTATGATGGTGGATTGAAGTGATGAGTTCTGCCGCGGTGTCCTGAGCAGCAATTCATCTGTTTTGAAAAAATGCACGTTCTATTATGTTTGGTATTAATACTGTTTTTAAATTATTATTTACATCTTGAATGTTACTTTAATATTCATTAACCAGTCAGATAGTAACTTCTATTAGAGTAGGATTATTTGATAGATGACATTTGCCTACGATTGCTTCCGCATATTGAAAAGTTTCTTGACATTTATTAGTGATTCCAATTTTTTTTTATGTAAATCATGCGGCAAGGATCGCCTGTTAATAAGTTTTTTATAAATAATACAAAGAATACATATTGGGGTATGCCTATGGTCTGATATTTTACCCCTACAATTAATCTAAAAACTTTAATTTTGGAATGGGTGTGATAATACCCCAGCGGCAACGGCGCCTGAACCGGGGACTTCGCGGATGTCAGTCCAGCTCTCGTTCCGTTGAGCCATTGAGGCTACACATGCTTACAAATACCCCATGGTATGCATTCGTGCGTTGGCAATCATTTTCAAAATTCACTGGCATACTCATCACTAGGAACACGGCACTAAGCGTATAGTATTGTTTCGCTAGAACTAGTGTCGTGGTTTCCGTAGAAGATACTTCTCTAATCATCCAGTTCCATATTCGTCTTCTGAAAGGTTATAGTCATTCATATATAACTACAAACTACCTCTTTGCCAAATTTCATCATTGTACGTCCTGTAGTTTTCGAGATTTCCTATTAGGTAACCTTTCGCTTTTAGTTCTTAGAAGATAGATAGTCAAAGTAAAGGCTCAAAGAAAATAATGTAAAGAGTTGACTCAGTTCTCAAAAGCCGGCAACTCGTCGACGAACCTTTAGGTAGTGCAACAGACCATGGGCGTCCTGTTCGTTGGACCCTTGTTATAAAAAATAAGTTCTAGAGTAGATGCGTTAAGTAATCTGTACGTGTGTACATATGCCATTGAACCCCATCTTAGCTGCAAGAGCAATGCTGCTGCACTGCTAGAAACTACTAAACGATCTTCTAAATAAAATTAGACATTTAGAGTATGTTCCGATGTACCCTGCGATCACAGCTCAGTGCTCGCGCTGGCGATAAATTCGTTCCGTTATACACTGCCAGTATACTGCCGCCTATGGAAATATATGACGTCATAAATAATCGCCATTTTTGTACTGCGAGCATTGGCGCTTTCATCACGTGATCAATCAAGAACAGAGCGTCTCGTTTTAAAAAATTTAACAGTCAAATTGAACAATTTAACAGTATTATATTATAAAAAATCGTGGGTTCGTAAAACTGAAAAAGTGAAAATGGAAAAATTGAATGGGCATGTCAGTATACTGGACCGCATTCCGTTTTAAATTTAATCAGTATAACAAACGAAAAAGGAACACCTTTACAGTATACAAAATTGACGTTACAGTTGACAGTGCTCGCAGTGTATATAAGAACAAACTTATCTATCAGAACTTATGCGTTATGTTTTACATTAATTCTATATTTGCCTGACGTTAGAGTAAAATAGAGTATTAGCGAATAGGAAAGATCTAACTGGTCCACCTCGGAGTAGCAACATTCTTTACATCTAAGGTCGCCCGCACCGCCCTGTACACTTTGTTTGACATTTGTTATTCTTTACACTATTCTTAATTAAAAAAACAGGTGTTATTTGGCAGGACACTAGGGCAAGTCGGAATTCGAGAAATATGTAATGGTACCTAAGGCCCTAGAACGAATATTTCGAACCGTTCAAAGTCGACGAGTCAACTTTGAAATTTTCGTGCTAGGCCCACAGCGGACCCTTCTTAACATCAACGCGGATTGCTTTATCATTCATTAAAAGCATGACACGATAAACTATTGCTTCGCACGAACATTTTTGTCCTAAATAAGATCGACTTATCGACTTCGAACGGGTCGAAATGTTCGTGCTACGGCCTCTAAACGTTACATCACTGCCAAAGCACACCATTGTAATGATTTTCTGTCATGCATCAATGTACGTTTCGCCCATACAAGGATCTACAGGAAGGAGAAAATCTACAAAACGTTTTTCGTAAAGCCAATAAAACTGGTTCTGTCGTTTGCTAATGAGTTGCACGGTGCGATGTCACCTTGGTTCGTAGTTGATTGTTTGATGCATCCAGGGTTTTTTTTTCAGCCCGCATTGCCGAAGGAAATTTCGAAAATATCAAACAAAAAAAACCTCTCCACTCGGTAGAAGTTATACTTTTTAAACCTTATTTACACAATTATCACTACTAATTTAACATTATCACAATTATAAAATAACATTTCAAAATTATTTCATTGCTTATATAAATAATTTTTTTTTTTATTAAAAAGGTGTTGTATTCACATTTGCAGAATGCAACGATGCTCTAAAAACAGTAGCAACGGGTGTACCTGTGATATACCTTATTAAATCGTGTAAAATTGCGGAATATGCAATATCCACATAAACTGTTGCATATATGCTTGGTGCATAAATGCTTGACATATCGTGGATAGAATTTCGCATTAACCAATCTATTTTACAAGACCGTTATTTAAAACAGCGTCTATCCTTTTTAGTCAAGTCTCGAATTCTCACCTTTTTCGGACATATATCAATACTTGGAGTTTTGTCCATTGAGTGCCTAGTGGTTCAGGGCAAAGTAGATGGTACTTGACCGCGTGGAAGGTCCCCCTTGAGGTGGACTGACTAAATTAAGTCTGTCATAAATTGTCCTCATACAAATTTATTTATTTAAAAACTCTTTAAAATATACAAAATAATTACAAAAATATACAATAAAAGAAAAGTATGTTATCAACCCTTACCCAAGGCTTATACTATAAATGGAACAAAAAAAAAGCCAAAGATAAAGAAAATCTTGACTAAACGATAAAAGATACCTATACTGTCACGAGCTTAAGAAAACTTGGAATGACCATAGACTGGGTAAATAGTATAAAGAACTTTTATCCACTACTACAGGCCTAGGAAGGAAACCCTGGCACCGGAAGATAAATAATAAGGTTACTTCCTACCAGATAAGCTAACGATCTAGGTCGTCTCCTTCTGGTCGTGCAGATGTCCATAGGCGCCGGTAGGCACTTCGGTGCCTGCTGCCTGCTCGTCTGCCCCCTTGTAAAATAAAAAAAAAAATAGCTAAAATTAACGTTTTTTTGTGACGTCGAACTACATTTCTGGTACTAAATTTATGCAAATGTATACTCACTCCACTGACAGATACCTAATGTTAATACAGGCTACTTAATTTAAGCAACACAACAAACAACATGAGGGTTTCGCTCAAAACAGAAAATCCCGTTAAATGGAATATAATCATGCAATCCAACGCGGATAACCTCGGGGATAACAGCCATTTTAAAATATATATATATAGACATATTGTATCATGAAAGGAGTAAATGCGAAGGTTCTTACTGGTTCTCATGTAATTGAATCTCAATCTCATTTCCCGCTTCTGTTTGCGTTGCCGTTCCCTATCCCAGTTTCATTCTTTTTACTATCATGGTTATTACACCTACATTTAGCTGCGATGCAGGCAACCCCTTTAGAGTTTGATATCGCTGGATGTTAGTTGATGCTAATCCAAATTTCCAAAACTTGCCAGCTCGAACGCTGATTTGCATAATGTCGTGCCTGACACTAATACACCAAAGTCAATATCGCTTCACCTGTGACCAACATGTAATAAGCTCATGGTTATGCTGCTAAGTTTACACCAAGTTCTGATGATATAGCCCTATGTTTCATTAATGGATTATGATGCTGATTCATAATTCATAAATGAATCATGAATTAGCTTCACATTCATTCATAAGTTAATTCATAATTCAATAATGATGATTCTGATGTAAATTACATCAGAATTAACAGTAAAAAGCCAAGATTGAAATTTGGCATCCGTGACTTCACAATTGATTAGTAGAGTTTCCAAGGATCCGCATTAACAAAAAAATAAATATCTATCCGCTAGCCTGTTATAGCTGCAAGAAAGTAGTGACTAAATCGTTACTAGAAACAAATTACTCAGATACTGAAAATTTATTGCACATATTTGGACTTTGACAAACACATACGCAAACACAAACACACACCTAATATTATATCTACACACTAATATTATATATATACACTGTCATGAATAAATAGGCCACATTTTGTTGTATTTAGTTAAATTTCTAAACGATATCATGAGATATGTAATGTTATAGAAGAGCGGGGCCTCCCGCCACAAGTACTAGTAATAGTAACTTATAGAGTTGGCCCCAACACCCTGTATTTAGACAAATAACCTGTTTGGAAAATAAAATTTGTATTTTTTTTCTAAGAATATAACCAGAGCGTCTACACATTCTAATGTCCATAAATAGGACGGTTTACATATTTTTAATTTTCTTTTTTCTACTATTCACTATACCCTAACGAAGATACACATATATGTCAATGTGCCAGATCTAAATGCGCTGCACTCAATATCGCTGCACCTGTGATAGACATGTATTAAGCATATTATGTTACTAAGATTACTCTCAGTTATAATGATCTCGTTTAACATCTGGTGCAAATTATAGACAACATCAGTAATATTGTTAGAAGCAGATATTGCTTTACCATCAATATATTAAATTGCATTACATAAGCTCAAGCTCGAACGTTTATTGTTTATCAAATTACTCATTTATTGAATAATTTTATGACGTACAGACAAGTCGATAAGTATCAAGTATTACCACAATCGGCTGCCATAATTCTTTTCTGTTGCCTTTGATGACCACTTACGGCCCCCTTTCAAATGTACGGATCTAATTTACAGATTAGTGCGTAATTGCGGTATTGCATGATACCATTCAAATGGAAAGGGGACGCAACTGTCACTTGCAGAAAACTTACAAAGCTCAATGTTGATTGAGCCATTTCGAGAAAATATTTTACAGTTGAAGTGAAGAGAAATAGATTTACTTAAGTATACTTTTGAGATATGTCCGGTCTTGTGCAATGCCGGAGCCAGACAGCATCATTTCAATGATCATGTAATGACTTTGTGTAGCTGCGTTTTTTAGTACTTTGTAGTCTTCAAAATATGTACAAGCACTTTGAGCTGTCTGGCTCCGACATAAGATTATACTCTTATCATAACGTTACTGCATAAAACAGTTTATGAAATTTTTCCCCTAACTGATGGACCTTTTAGGAAATAAGTAACCATATTCTACATATCTATCTACCACAGGCGTATTCATTAGATTAAAATAATGATAAATTTAATTTAATTAAAAATTACATGAATATATAGATTTAAATAGAAGAAACACACTTTTAATATGTAGTTAAAGTGTATAAAGTTACTTGGTTTTGTATACAATTTACTAGGCATATTTCACTTTATCTCATATAGTTAGTAGATTAAAATAATCTGTATCTATACTAATATATAAACTGCATCTTTATTTCTTTTCCTAATGTTTCTTATTCCATCTACCTTCTTTACTCCTAACATGCTACTCTCTATGGCTCGTTGGCAAGTGGCAATTTTATCGATTGTGTCTTTTGTTAGGCCCCATGCAAAAGTTGACTTCCATATCTTAAAAGTGGCAAATTATTCAATATTTGCATTTTGCAAACAGTGAATAATTTGCTATTTGGTATTTTATAAGTTTTTGTCTCTCATTTCTTCCCTTAAGCCCCAATACTTTTTCCAACTGTTTGGGGCCTAAGGGAAATAACATAAAATATATTATACATTTTCTTAACAGCTGCTTTTTCGATTAATTTCCTAAAATGCGCACTCCTATCTTCTCTTCTATCGCAGATTTGTGATCTTAGTTAGAGTGCCAACGGGAATATTTGATCTTTTGAACAGTATCCAAGTTTTTAGTATCGTTTTATTAAAATACGCAATAATATAATGTGAATTTAATTTTCAAAGTAAATTATTTGAAATCTGGAACAAAATTGCCAAATTCGACAGGGCGGTTCATTGGATATAATTTCATCCGGCTCATCAATAACAGACGCGAAAGGAAGAGGGCAAGGAGCCATAAAATAATACTTAAGTTCGTATAAATTGCAGATACCTACAATTGCCTGTAGCGACCTAAAATATGGCTTTTCGAGGATTCTTCAGAATTTTTGTAAGAAGGGGCAAAGGGGCAGGCAGTTTATTTGAGTGGCTATCGATAGCCATGGACAACTTTGCCAGAAGACTCGCAGATGCGTTACCTGCCTTTGAGAAATGTGTATGCCCTTTTCCTGAAACTGATAAATTTAGGATTTTCTTTTCATAAACCTTAAATCGTTCTTCCACTAGCGACCTATCGAGGTTTACAGTTAAATAACACCTTGTATAAAAGTATTTTTATTTGTGATTTCTCCGAAATACTCTGTCAATTTTTAGGGGTGTCAGTGTTGAGGCACGTGACTTATTTTGATACGTTCTGTCACACGTATTAGCACTCGTTACTTGCGTATGACAGATAAATTATTACAGAGCAAACTAATTTTCGAGCTGATATTTACATTGGAGTTCTGTGCAAATCTTCTTATGTTAAAATATTATAATTTTCATACTCATTTCTCAAAGGCCGGCAGCGCATCTGTATCCCTCTGGTGTTGCAGTTGTTTACGGGTGTCGGTAGTCTTTTAGGTGGTTGCTCGTTTGCTCCTTGTTATATAAAAAAAATTTCGCGTCACGTTGTTTGTCCGCGATGGACTCCTTAACTATTAAATCGATTTTAATAAAATTTTTATACCGTATAAAATTTGATCCTACTTGAAAGATAGAAAAGTTTTTATTTTAATTTAACAAAATGGCTGAATTCACGCGGGTGAAGTCGCGTGTTACAGCTAATTATAGTATAATGCAAAATCATCTGCACATATTAAAAGTGTTTTATTAAAAGTTATCTATCTATACTGTATTATAAAGGAACTCTGTTTTTTAAATCTTACAGATGGCGGTTTGTGGTAGATCCGAGGTTTACTACTTACTGATAAAAAAATGAAGATAACAAGCAAATTAATAGTAATATAAATACACTTAAAGTTCACCTTCAACACAATTCCACTTGTCAAAACTTCTAGTTCCATCCTCTGCCGCCGCGCAATAACTGACTTAACCAATCTTCCGTTTAAGTAAGTCAGAAAACGGCTACAAAATTGTTTGCTAGTCGCAGTATATTAGTGGCAATAAATCGGTACTCAGCTATCTGTCACTTTCGCTGACTAAAGTGTTGCATAAACTTCTTCTTTCTCGCTCCCTCTCAGCAGAGGATTGGGACCTCGTATGATCAATCTCATCGGTTGCAGTTAAAGGTTAAACCACTATGAGTAGTTCCATTTAATACATAAGGAGTTAGAAGCAATTAAGACTGGTCGCAGTAACAATGTATCAACCTCGGCGTACCCCCTATTAATAAATCTACCCGTGTAAAGTCGGGACGGGTGGCTAGTAACAACCAAAGTGCGGACATCCGCAGTACAGTTAGGTACTTAGTGTTACCGAAACGGCACCAAAGAATCTACTTATCAGCAATTCTCGAGGATCGTAACCCGTAACTTGGGTTAACGAGGCCAAATTTGCTCCGTGGAAAACGGTTATGGGGGGAGAGCCGTGACACTTTGAGAGAGTCATTAACAAGTCTATACATATAGCTATATATAAGACTAATTGACACACAGACGTTTGTTCCTAAGGTAGAAAACTTAATGCCTGTGTTATGGGTAACCTGTCATATAAGAATATAGTTTCTTTCCTTACTTTTTCCTTTTTTTGGAATTGGACATTTGCGATTGGTCTTAATAAATATAAACTCGACTTTATTCACTTACGTCTATGTTTGGTGTTAAATGAAAAGAATGACACTACACACACACACACAGTTTAACTATACTTTGGCTCATATAATTTAACGTTGTCTTGACTGGGGACTAAAGAGGGCCTCACGAACCTAATTTCGCCGACGTCCACGTATGGTCTCGCGCCGCCACTGATTATACAGACGCAGCGCCGTCAAGGATGCGCTCTGGTGTCGGTCTGGTAACAGTGTCGCGAGTTTAATGGTTTTTGCCTAAACATCAAAAGTGCACAAGGTGCCTAAAGCCTTCACTTTAAAAATAACAAATCAAAAACCGATTTACAGTTATTTTTTTGGCTAGCACAGCATCCCAGTTTATATTTATCAAACATCCGTGTAGTTGAGATATTGTAGAGATTGTGAGGGTTCCGGGGATGACGTTAGTCGGCAGTTAGTCATCTTAACTCGTCCCACAGCCACATCCTCAGCAATTTCAGCAGACTCTGGAACTAGACCTCGATAACGGTAAAAGAATTATGCCTTAAGCAATCCATACTTTATAGTACTTGAGAATACCCTTCTACTCCGTCTTGAGAATACCCTCCCTTTTCCTAGTATACCCTTCGTCCCCATTTGGTAAAGCGCTTTCTTAATCGACTGTACTTGCTAATTAACTAAAATTAAATCTCTTTTTGATAAACTAAAGACTAAGTATTTATTTTGAAAAAATAGATTCTGTATTATACAATGTGTATATACGTGACTAGTTGATACCCGCAACTTCGACCCCGTAAAACTGGGAGAAAATTTTAGCGAAATGATACAAAGCCTGCCTTGCTCGATAAATGGGCTATCTAACACTGAAAGAATTATTCAACTCGGAACAGTAGTTCCTGAGATTAGCGCGTTCAAGCAAACAAACAAACTCTTCAGCTTTATACATTAGTATAGATTTACAAAGTACACTTAAGAACAAAAGTAACGCATAACAAAGTTAAAAGCTAAAAAGTAACTCATACAAAAACAACCCCATATATTTTGCTAACGGTTTACAAATGAATTGTCAAGCAAATAAATACAAATTGAGCGGTCCAGTTATGGGAAAGTGGACAAGTGCGAATCGAGTTTAAAAGACGAGGGTTCCTTCTAATATAACACACTTTTATTAGCATGACGTATGTACATCTGGTTGCAAGAATAGACTAAATTATGACCACTCTTAACATAATAACATGAGCAGGAATCGAACCCACGACACTTATTTAAGGCAGTCGGTCTGGCGGATCACCTGAATAGCTACTAGCGCCCATGTAGCATATATCCATATCTCAAAGACCATCAACACATCTACGACCCTTCTAGGATTTCTTCAATAATATAATAGAGTGGTTTATGAGGAGGGTTTATATGTCTTATTACATTTTGACTGGCCCTTTGGCGCAGTGGGCAGTGCCCCTGCCTTTCGCTCCCTGGGTCGTGGGTTCGATTCCCGCCTCGAGTTGGGTGTATTATCTATTTGTGTGTATTTATATATATCCAAAAAATATATTTGTGTATAACAGGCGGATGTTACCTATAACACAGGCATTAAGTTGCTTTCCTTAGTTTGTATATATATAAAGAACTGCATCCATCAAACGCACAGTTTCCACTCGTGTCCCGATACCACTTCTCGAAACAGTGCTTTTAATCAACCCATTGATAATATAAATTATACGAATGGAACCCCAATGTTAGTAAACACGCTCTTGTATTGCTTAATAACAAAAATCAATAGTCCGTCCGTCCGTTCCGGTCCGGCGGCGAGGGAGCAATCAAAGGGTGCCGCCTCTAATGAGATTATTATGAATTTCCAATGCAAATAGTTGACCAGGGGAGAGATATATAAAAAAAGAGTCCCTCAAAATATTTGACCAGATTTAATGGTTCAATTAATTTATTGTTTATTTCATTATATACTACTTTAGCTGCACCCGGTTACAATGTAGATACATGCATGTATTATTCATGATCATCCACAGGTTGATGGATGCTGGGATGGATGGATACATGCTGGGTATAGGCCTCTCCCGTTTGTATAGTCGAGAAGTTTGCCACGCTAAGGTCGAATGTCGTTTGCGCGTCAATTAGTTAAAAGGCTCATTTTTGCTTGTTATACATACGTTAATTTCTAATAATAACCCTTAGCGAAAGTTTCTTTAAGTAGGAACTGTCATCCAAAATGGTAAAGCACTTTCTTAGTCGACTATATAGTTACCATAAGATAAGTAGTAAATAAAGAAGATATATATACTTACAGTATTAAACATCTTATGAAAGGTAGAAGACTTAATGAATTAAAGTAATAATACAAAGGCCGGCAACGCATCTGCGAGCCCTCTGGTGTTGCAGTTGTCCATGGGCGTCGGTAGTCACTTAGATGAACCGTATCTCAGAGGCTTGCACCATCCTTAAATAGTGCCTTGTTAAGACTTCATTGGATAAAGATTAGGAAAAACTGCTGTTTTGCTTATTTTTTTTTAAATGAATGCACAAAATTGGAAAATTTGTGACGTCTCACTAAGGGGGGATGGGGTATAGAAAGTGCGAAAATCTGTGACAAGGAGGGAGTTAAAAATCATAAAAAAAATAGATTCAATTTTAGTGCGATGATCAGTAGTTCCTGAGATTAGCGTGTTCAAGCAAACAAACAAACAACCTCTTCAGCTTTATATATTAGTATAGATATATAAAAGTAAAAGGTTACCTTACACAAAATCTAGAAAACCGCGGGTCGTAAAATTATGAAATTTGACAAGGAGGAACTCTGTGGTTAGTAGACGTCCGCTTAGAACGGATACTCCGATAGGGACAGATTTAGGAGGTCCAAAGGCACTCGCAGGTTTAATTTTACGCGGACAAAGTAGCGAGACGCAACTAGTAAAGGGGTGGTTATATTTTAAGCCTTGATAACTCAAGTGTAGAACGACGAAGAGGAATCCGTAAAGTGCCGACGGAGTATCGCTGTCCATTAAAAAAAAATAAACTGGGATGGTAGCGAGGAGGAGGATAATAGATGGGTGATCCATTAGAATGGGTATACAGGAGGTAGGCATTAGAATGAGTAGCTATACAGGAGGGAGGCATCCTACCTCCTCAGTGTTTCGGAAGCCACGTAAAACAGTGAAAAAAAAAAAAATTGTAAAAAATAACATTGAGCCAAGAAATTTCATAGTCAAGTCTAATAAACTGAGAGCTCGTGGAACGCAAAATATAAGACCGGATTATAGCTATTTAATTAGCTAATTAATTGGAGATATTAGAACTCGAGACTAATTGAAAGATAATTGATGAAACAAGAGACTCTCAACTATGATTTATATTAACGAAAATAAACGTTTTAAGCACAACCGTCTTTATAATTATGGTATAGGCAAGTAGAATGGAGCAAATGAAGAAATGATTATATCATGCCTCCTCGAAAGAGCCGAATGACAAAGCAGCAGGGTAAATGCCCTGTCAAAATATCAAAATGCCTTAGAATAAGCTAGTTGGTTATTTTTTAGAAAGTAAAGTCAAGTAAACCGAAAACATAAATATTTCACCGGAAAACAAACTTTGTCACTGAGTGATATTAATCGTGGGATTGTAGAGTTTGTGGCGGTTTCGGGGATGACGTCAGACAGCAGTCGGCCATCTTAACTCGTCCCACAGCCAAATCCTCTACAATTTAAGGGGACCCTGGTACTGGACTGGGATAACGCTAGAAAAAAGATAACTGGATTTTAATGAGTATATAAGATGCGTTGATCAAAATATTCTAACATTCTAATAGAATAAAAAAAAACATTATTTTTGATGCGTAAACAGGAATGAAACATACGGTTTTCCTAAAAAAAATACAATTTAGTAAATAAATATTGTCACTAGTAGTGATGACTGGATAATCCAAGTGATTTTTTATGAAAATGCTTAATCAACGCCATCTGTGTTTAATCCGTGGTTAAGGTGTTAAATGTTTGTTAATCACATTTGCCAACGTTGGATTTCGATCATAATAACTAATAAATAGGACAAACGATGAGTGTGCCTGTTGAGTAACATTACGATACGACGTGACACATAATGACAGGTAACGTGTTTGATTTATACTACTGTATCCACACTAAAGATCGCAGGTTAGTAGAATTTCGACCACAAATCTTTAGATTTGCGTACTATGGGCTTGTTTAAAGTTACATACAGAGTTTTAATTGTTTAGACTCGAAATTGTTATACTTGACAATCAGTATTATACAGTCGTCATTAACACGCTTTGACACAATCCCATAGTATACATGTGTGCATAAATCGTTTGGCATTGGTGTGCCTAAGATTTTATTTAATTAAAATATTACATTCGCACACCATCCTATATATAACCTATAAATGTGCCAAATTTCATACTCATCTGTCCGCGGAATTTATGTAAAATGGTACCGGAAATTTTCCCTTCATGTATTAACACATGGATGAGCTGGTTTCAAAAAAATATAGACTATTTTCAATCAAACACATACTCTATTACACACTCTCACTAATTTGCACACACACACATACACATTATACGCACTCTTAGTCTCACACACACACACATATACAATTTACACTTTATATTTAGTTTTTAAGAATTTATATAGTTTATAAATTTATAAGTTTTCACGTTTTTTTTTCCTTTATGTATAACTTTCTAAATTAATAATGTTTAGCTGGAACATTGTTTCATGTTTACTAGAAAAACCTATTGAAAAGTTGTCAAAATTTATTAAAAAAATAATGTACCAAGCCCTTCGGTGGCTCGTTAAAAAAAAATGAAACCGACTTCAAATAGCAAAAAATAATAGCTACTTGTCATACGATATGCTTGACACTTAGTGATGTGTTGAAGTCGGTGCCGAGTCCAAAAATAACAATAATTATACCTAAACCTATGATAACAAAAATTAAGTGCCATACCATAGAAATAGAGTGATTTTTAGTTCACGAAATGGCTCGATTTTGATTTAGTGAGAGTGGAGCATACCCCTTGGCGCGTGCAAAATTACTTTATAAATTAACCCACGGGACCTAGAGAGGCTTCTAATGATTGGGCACCGACACAACACATCACTATGTGTCAAGCATATTGTATAACAAGTACCTATTATTTTTTGCTTTTTTTAATTCGGTTTCATTTTTTATTTATAAATAACCTATTCCCTTATTAATCAGCGCAAAAAAGTTGTAGGTATTTGAAGTGCGTCAGAAACTGTATTAAGAATACTTATGACAAAATCCCGGCTGGACAAGGATCGAACTCATTCATATTTGGCGTCGGTTTTCTACAATAGTAACATATTATCAGCCTACGGGAAATACCTACAAAATGAATATACACATCCGGGGCCGAACTAGAGAAGTGACGTAGGAATTTGTAATAATCCCGATGACCTTTTTTGATATCATCCATTCATATTCCTGACCTCAACGGATATGACGCGATGTGTTAACACTTAGAACCACGTTTAGGAAAGAATTGTTTAACGGAGTACTTGTGTTTGTAATATTTTACAAATATAAACCAAGTTAATACAAAAAAAGTTAAATATATAGTATAATGCGGCATTGCCTGTGCGCGGAGCAAGGAAGAAAAATTTTTCTTGTGAATTAACCTTTGCAGCCATTAGATCTTCATTCTTAGGCTACCGTTAAAAACTTCTTCAAACTGCTGTTCAAATACTCTTGCCATTCTTTTTTTTATATTACAAGGGGGAAACGAGCAGGCGGCTCATCACCAAATTGACTATCGACGCCTATGGAAATCTACATGGCCAGAAGGTCGCAGAGGCGTTGTCGCCCTTTAAAGAAGGCTTTAGGCCACCGGGAACTCTCACGAACTGAACAAAACCGGACAACAATGTCGACACTTAGCGTGACAGCATTGCCCCCACTTCATGACGATTTTATGGGAGAAAGAGGTACTGGTACCCGAACGCGCCGGCGCAATTCTGCTGTTGAACAAAAGGACTACAAACGTGGCGCCACCTCAAATTAGAGAAATAGATAGGAGTAAAGGAAGAGATGAAGTAAAAGGATATAAAGGTAGATGGAAAGGAAAAGGATGCGGATACTACTGTCACGGACGGTATAGGGGGAGTGACAATAGCAGCAAGAGACCAGTTATCGGACAGATAAAAAGGAAGATCCATTTCCTGGAGCCATTCTACCACAGTCGAAGGTTTTGCAATCGCTTTGAGATCTTAATTGCGTCCATTAGAAGGTCTTTTGTTGTATTATGTGTCAAGAGTTATCATTCTACTTAAATAAACATCCTAGATCTATTAGGACCAGTCATCACACCACTTTCCTCATTACTCTGAGGCATTGAACAAGCGCAAAAATAAAATGCGAGGGGTGTCATATAACTTATGCTTTTTTTTAATATAGGTTAAGCGGGCAAACAAGCAAACGGATCTACCGTGCGTTGCCGGCTTCTAAGGACAAATTCCTTAATTCCTATGACATTTAATACAAAATTCTGCCTTATTTTTTCGACTGCTAATAATCTAATATGATGGCGATCTGAGAAGTGCTTTTAAAGTAATAAGACACGATAAAGAGAGACTTTTGACGGTAAATGTGCAAACTTGTGTCTTCTTGGGATTAATTTCGACTAGTGTGAGGAATTTCGAAACTTCATATGTTCATATCTGTCTCGACATCAATAAGCCCAAACTATTTTACTTGCATCATTTAGAATTTCCTATGGCCACCTTTCGACTCAATCACGCTAGTTCCATGATACCATAGAACAATTTTGTTTGTCAAGACAAAAATGAGTCCAAAGTCGATGGATCTATCGCGCATAGGTTTAAAGTTCCTATGGCCACCTTCCAGCCAGCCAGCTTTTCCAAGACCAATCAAATGAATACAAATTATACGGACCTTCCTTGACGTAACGTTATGGCGTTATAGTCCAGCTCTAAATAGTATATAGCAACATGGTGTTTGCAAAGACAAAACAAATGAGCCTAAACTCGATGAGCTTATCGAGTATTTTGTAGTAGTTCCTATGGTCATCTTTCCACTCCATCATCAGATCAGTTCCATGTAACTATATTATTGAAGAGTCACCGAAGATACGTAATTACGTACGCCAAAATTGAGCCTAATCGGAAATCAAGACGTGGTTCATTTTTCACTTCCATGATTTGACCCATATTACAAACACGTCAAACTAAATAAAAGCGTTTAAAAATAAAACAAGCTGAGATCAGACTCTTTTAAACAGCATCATAGAACACGAGAATCAAGTGTAGAAACTAAAAATTTAAGTTTACTAGTAGGTTTATGAGAGGTTATAGAAATAACTGTATAGTAACGCGGCATACATTATCCATTTAAACTTATTTCCTTTATAAATATGTATTTATTATATGAACTAATGATAACCTAAGATATTCTAAGATGAAAATATATCTATTATGCGTTAGAATGACATTGTGTATATTTTCCTGTAAGACTCTGAGGTTATCTGTAGAGATCAGATTATTGAAGTACGTACAAAGTCCTATTGTTGCAATTGACTATGGTAACTTAGTTATTATTCATTTATTTCACTACAATATCAAATACAGATTATAAATATAAAGCATTTTTAAAAACATTATACAACGAAACACACCTATATGATATTGTTTAAGATTATGTATCCAATGTTATAGCATATCAAAACGTATTAAAACTTCTTAAATATATTAATCTATTCATCTATATCTAAGCATATAAATAAAATTGAAGGGTCTGTTTCTAATAAACAATTTTTTTTTGCTTATTGCATATGACTATATAATATTTGATACCTAAAGCAAAGATGCAAGATGAGACATTTTTGTCTGTGTGTTTGTTTCGGGTAATCTTCGAAACGGCTGGACCGATTTGGACGGGACTGTTACTGGTAGATGATTTTACAAGAAATAACATCGACCACTTTGCTTATATCTGAAAATTTCCGTTCCACCTAAAAAAATATGAACACTCAAAAATTTACAAAATCGCGAAAGAAGTCGCGGGGTACACTTAGAGAAGTTTGAGATAAAAATGGTAATAATAAAAATGGTAGTATAAGGTTTTATTACATTATCACCAAAAGTTTGCCTTCACTATTAATGCTCATTAGTGATTGGAAACATTTTATTTATACCTGTCGTCATATTTCGTATATATCATTAGTTATGGTGGAAATTAGCATCGAACTTCCCTACCATATTCAGTAAGATCCATCTAATTCGGCCTTGGTAACCGTAACCGTGCATCCACACCGCAGTTACTATTTGTACATCACCGTTTCTAAGCAGCTAAATATTTTAATTGAAAATAGACCTTTTGGTTGACGTTCCATGTTTAAATTTGTTTTAATTTATAATTAAAAAACTATATTTGTCACTGTTTTTAAAGTTTTCGTAGCGCATTTACGAGATCAATGGGATCGCAACTTCGAGATTCAAATTTCAGGGTGGCAACTTTTTATTGCTTTATATTTTTTCATATATGTACATATTCAGATTGGTTCTAGTGATTTTGAGTTGGAATGTGGCAAGTGTTGTGTCGCGAACTCACTAATAAATTATGAAAGTGTTAAGATTACATTGTAAAGTGCTTATAAACTATTGAAGAGGAAGTGCGAAATATATAATATATACTACCTACTACGCACTACTAGCTCGCGTGAATTCAGTATTTTTTTAATTATGGGGGTTTTTATTTTTTCTTGCGGAACCAACATTATTAATTTTCCAAAAATAGAGTAGCCAATATTGTCGCTTGTAACATCAGCTACCAGCCTGTGAAACTTCCATCAAAATCGGTTCAACCGTTCCGAAGATTACTCGGAACAAATAGACAGTTGCAAACATATTACGTGTTATTTGTTTTAATGAATAAAGTTCATAGGGTGCGGTGAGAAAAGATTCAGCCTAGATAGACTAACCGTTAACTTTTAAGGGTTAGTCTGTCTATGTATCCGCTTATGTATCCGCAATTCCGGACTTTTGGAAACTGAGAGGGACTCTTCTCGTCATCCCTTAATTATTTTTCTCCATAAAATCGAGATATTTATTAAGTTTTAAGAGAGTTGCTGCTAATTTGCTTTTAAAAAAGTCTTACGACTTGATAGAATATACAGAAAAGCTAATTTTTTTATTATGAGTTCTAAGATCGTCTCCTATTAATATTTAGAAGCTAATCATTCTGAAAACTTTTATGAATACTGGTGATGAGATGAAAA
>JANCMC010043086.1:0-14449 GCA_024363005.1 Charaxes varanes | reverse complement strand
CCAGACTCGAAGTGGGAATCGAACCCACGACCCCCGGAGCAGAAGGCAGGGTCACTGCCCACTGCGTCAACGGGCCAACCAAATATATACACTTATTTAAAAAATATATTAACTATAATATAAAAATCTTAAATGGTATTAATACTTCAAAGGTTTTTATCTTATATTTTTGGGTTATTGCATAGTAGAAACAGTTTTGAAAATAAGTGTTCATTATAATTTTGATGAGTTAATTAATAGGGTAGACAAGAATTTATATGTTTTCTCTTTGTCTTGTTTACATAAGGATGTAAAAGAAATGAAGTTGGCTTTTGCAGAGCCTTCCGCTGGAATATCAAAGGGAAATCCTGAAGCGGACGAACTACGTCCATGGAATTTTAATTACCGGTTTAGCATTCAATGAATTCAAAAATAATAAAAAAAATGTGCGGGAATACTCAACGATCAGATAATTTAAAGAGATTCTTGGTTCCGTTAACTTGTTTGATGTTACTTTTTATCATAATATCTACTTTTATTCCGATTACTTTAAAATGTTTTTGAGCACGCCCTAAGTACTTTTGGTTTTTAAATAGGTACTTAAAATTGTAAAGGTCTTTCGTCTAAAAGGGTTTTTATACGAAAGACCCTTATGGAATCTGCCTCCTGATATTTCCATAGTTCCGGAGCGCAATGTGCATTGAGTGTATTAGATTAATTCGGTGCAATGCTATGCTTTTGTGACGGTGTTTTTGATGTAGCATTGCACAAAGTTTTCCCCTCTTATTCACGGTTAGCAAAGTAATTTAACACGACTAAATATTAATTTGTTACATCGAATATAGTATTTTCTTCGATTCTAGAGTTATTGTTAAATACTATTGGGTTGATGTATAAAAATAATCATAGTTCCTTCCTTACACATCCAAATGTTGTATTTGCAGTGTAGTCCAGAAAACCCCAAATGCTTCCAATATACCGTGATGTAAGTTGACGAATAAAAATAAACTACGTGACTTAAATCTGTTAAAAGTAAACAGTTTTATCCCATTTTTATGTTTCTTTATCTCCATCCTTATTCCGATTGAGTGCTTTAGATTTTGCATTCGAGAGAAATACTCGTCTTTCCTAATGTATTTGAGTAGGTCTGTAAAACGACGCTGATGTTCCTTTGTCATTTTACTCAGCGATTCCTTACAGAATATTGAGATTTAAATTTATTTTTAAATGTATATCCGCCGTCCGTTCTCTTTTGCAATTACTTACTTGAAATTTATATACAATTTTTGTTCAATACGGAATTTGCAAATATTTATTAATATCTAAGCTAACGGTAGAAACACGGACTTAAATGTATTAGGCACTCTGTTCAAACTCGGAACCGCTTTGCTGTCATCGTGCGCAATGGTAATAATCCATTGAAACGTTACATTTTTAGGCCTAGCCTGGTAAACCCATAAGGTAGATTTTTTTTATATCATCATTGCCTAGGGAAGCTTATATCTAAGTCTGCGTGGTTGTATGCCCGTAGCATCAACCGCCATGTTGAAAAAGGCGTGGACATCGTTTTACGTTTCACTCTAGTGGCGAAACTATACAACTCATAAAAAAATATAATGACATATTTTGTAGGAAATTGAATTCTCTACAAATTTGATTCCACATACTTTTTTCATAGAACCAAAAATAAAAAAGTTCTAAACCTGCCAAGAATCATGCGGATTATTTCCAAAATTAACCTCTTTATGTGCAATTTCTACGCAAACACCGAAAGTTACGAAGCAAAACTGAAAAATATTGAAAGAATAAGGCGGACAAAGCAGACAGATAGGAAAAAAGGCAGGGGGTTGCAGTGTTTTTCCGGTACGCACTAACTTATGGTGGCGCAGCGACCCAAACCTTGGGATCTTGGCTTTGGAGAATAAGAGAGCATTACATGGTAGTACAATACATATTAGACAAGCAGTACCAAACTGACAATTAGTAACCGTCTTATGCACGCACAATGTGAGCTTTGAGGTCCCAACACGAACATTTAGGATGAAAATGTTAGGCTTGTAATCAACGGTAACGCAGCCCCCATTGACACTAAGAAGGGTCCACTGTGGGCGTAGCACGAATATTTTCAAAGTCGACACGTCGATTTCAAACGGTTTGAAATATTCGCGCTAGAGCCCTTAAAGGAGGTCTGACCTTCAATCTTCCCGAAACTGACTGAAATAATTTTCTCTGACAATGATATTATGATTGCAGAACAAATATGACAAACTCCAAGATGGCGACTCTTGATGTTACCGGTATGAATATTGTGCGGGACAACGAACACATAGTCTAATTAATTTTAAGTTCAGATAATATTTTATATGGTAGGATTAAAATAGGCAACATTAAGAACTCTTTAATTATGTACATAAATGCCAAGTTTCTTGGCGGCCATTTTAGCTTTAGCTTCGATGGATTTTCCAAAGTTTAGAGTGGAGGATATGTTAACGCTTCTAAGGATATCTCATTTGTCCAGTTCTAATAAGTAGTTTAGGAGCTATGGGAGAACAAATGAACATACATACATACATACATATCTTATCAAAATCATAACCCCCTTTTGGCTCTGCCGTAGTCGAATAAATATTACGATGTCTTTGTACAAATAATTAAAATTTTGTATATAGTTCTATATGTGCATATAATATGCAAATCTAAAGATTCGTGATCGAATTTCGCCCACCAGATGGGCTCTAGTATTTTTAAATAGCCCCTATATAAATTTTATTATTTAACCTGATATGTCCCACTACTGGGCCTGTTATGTCTTTCCTGAGGTATTCCCATCCTCAATTTATCGCAAAGGCACCCAGATCACGGCAACTCTTTCTCGGCCTGCCTCGGTCTTCGATGACCATTTGTGAATATCTCCAAGTTCGCAATTTATACATAAATATAAAAAAAAAACTTTTTGCTTTCTATAGAAACAGTAAACATTAACAGCTAATTAGTTAACTGATAAATAAGCGTCAAAGCAAAGCAAAAACAATTCTGATGTAAACATCCTCCCACTTACTAAGGGGATAATGTTCACAGTTCTAACGATATCTAAACATCTCTCCAGGTTCTCGTTTTTGTATTCCATGTATTGTACCACCGTATTGTACATCGTAATAAAAATTAGAGTCTATCTGTAATATGGATATAAAATTATTGAAGTAAAACTTTTTTTACGCACGCTTGACTTGAGGATTAAGCTGGTGAACACCTGACAAGACTGTAAAAAAAAGTGGGATCGGTTGAAGCGAACTTACATATATGTATATGTCCCAGCCAACAAGGTTCCAAATGGCTAACCTCTTTACTTATCTCGATTTCTTTTAACTTCAACTTGACTTACGCCACCGTTACCGACACCTCTGAGAATTCATTTTTACTTCTATTGAGAGTCGCAGAGTGCGAATGTTCGTTTTATAACTGTCACCACACTCTTCCATTATAGTATTTTTCATTAAACTTAGAACAGGGTAGGCAAGTGATGAAACGTCATTGATCCAAGGCATTTGCGCAGCTCTTTGATCAAATGACTGAATATTATTCAGGAAGCTAGAGTTGAATGGCGCCGTTCTATAAAGAGGCTAGGCTGTTAATTGAACGGCAAATTACCTTGCTGCCTGTCACATGCATTCATACATATAGATAGATTTAAAGAAGTTTTCTCTTAGGTGGCATTTTCATATACATGGAGTTAAAGAACTCAGTCAAACTAAGTCGCTAGACTTCGAATGATTCCGACCCGACTTCAACCCCCACCCTTACCCCGACTCTAACTCCGACCCTAACCCCCACTCCGTCTTGGACTTCGATAAACTTTACATTAAACACTGTATTGTCAATATACATAAAGTTCGCGCGCTCGGAACGCATTCGCCAGCTTACTGCCAAAATGAAACGTTCGTAATGAAGTTTCACTTCAAAAACAATTGGGAACAAATTAAGAGAAAGATACATTCCGTATAATGAACACTGAAAAAATGCAGTAATGAAAAAAAATTGGGGGAATTATTATCATTATCGCCATTATCTTTAAACTATTGGGCCTTGACATGCTACAAATGCTCATATTAAAATATTGAAACATTTATAAAATATAACAGTCTTTACTATAATGACTCTTCGGGGAAGAGGCCCACATATACGAACTTTTCTGTGTACATATTATTCTGGCACACACTGACACGTTGTGGGTACATTTGACAGTACACGTGGGTTCTGCGATCTCTAAACAGAGCAATTTTGGTCATTGATAAAGCCATCAAGGATCATTGAAAAATTAGCATCCAATTGTTGCTCAATAAGTAATCCATTTTATTAACTCTTTTCGCTGTTCGTGTTCATTAGTAAATAGATGTTATGTTTATTTAATTCTCTGAGTATACAGACATCAATTTTATACACTACTATACGCTTCTTGAAATTTGTAATATATAATGTAAGAAAATTGCGAAAACTATATTGCATTAATATATATTAATATAATAATAATTTGAGAGTGATGATAATATATATAAAGAATTTTTCAAATCGGTCCAGTAGTTCCTGAGATTAGAGCGTTCAAGTAAACAAACAACTATTAGACATTATAACTGGACTATATATACCCAAAAAAGCGACAATTTCTGGTTGCTTAAAAAACTTGAGAAAATCGAAGCAATGTTGTAACCTGAATGCTACACGACCGACACCAAGGCACAGCACTTAGTTTCTGATGTATGTCACGTCCTCCTCCAAAACGAAAGCATCATCAGGAGAAGGACTTTACACAGTTAAATCATAACACCTAGACTTTTTCTCAAGTCTCTATGCAATTTAAGGTGTTCCTTTGGTTTAAGTTTTCAGCAAAGTAAAGCCTTAATCCATTATAAGTAGATTTAACCGGCACAAAATAATTAAAAACCTAGTACTGTTTGACAGCTTAAACATCCCTTGCATAATTTTGTCAACGGATGATAATTGATTTAATTTTGAATTTCACGAAAAGAGAAAACAAATGCAATCCTTAATATTCAGTGATATTTGAAACGCGTACCAGTATTTATGCGGAACACATATTGTGTCCTGTAACCCGCTTAACATAGGTATTTTTGTTATGCTAGGCTAGGGCAGTGGTCGACAACCTGCGGCTCGCGACCCACATCCTGCTCTTTGGATGCGAAGCTGTGGCTCTTTAACGTCATAAGAAAATATGTGATTATACAATAATAATAGTAACTTGTTATGAAAAAACCCTACTTACATATGGATAAGTACATATTTCTCTTATGAATAAATAGATTATATAGATCGTTAGATAGTTTTTTTAAATCAAAATCTTTATTTATGCGTCTACTATTTATTGTTGGCATGAAGAAATTTTGTAAATTATTATTTTTGGTTTTTCCGACGCAAAAGGTGGCCGACCCCTGGACTAGGGTATTACGGAGAAAACTGTCGAGTGCATGTGGACTGTGCGCTGATTGGAATTAAATTGTACGTAATTCTAACATTTTTAAGAGTAAATATAAATGATACTATTCGCCCTTCTCTTATGGCACTCTCCCTGTCCCTTTCTCATTGCATTCAGCCGCTTCTTTCTTCAACTTGGATTTTTTAAGCCCAATCTTCAACCAAGTTTGGCCTTGTGTCCATTTACCATCGCTTCTTTATGCGTGCTTAATATTCCCTTTTCACATTCATCTAGGTTTAAAAGCACGTGCTAGGAGTGAATGGAACAATAGCCCAGCGATGTTAGGGTTTGAGAGACGTATCTTACAGATTTAAGGTCGTCCCTTCTACCATTCAGCTACGGAGGCTCTAAACCATCGATTACTTATAAGTAACAACTAAAATCAAAACAACAAGGCTAATATATATATTAGCCTTGTTGTTTTGATACCTTTCAGCTGTACTGATTTGATCGTTATTTCCTTGTAATCTCTTTATTATTGTTGTTTTCGATAAGAAACGTGCGGGTGGGATCGTCCTCCAAAGAATATTAAGAATATTATCTCGTCCCAGGGAAAACGTGAGGCCCAATTAGTAGGTAATCATACTACTTACGACGTAGAAGTATCAACGTAGAGCCGTGGTAGACTAAGGACTTTTAGGTTACTAAATCTATAAATAAAAAAATTAAAGTACCTGTTTGTAACGTCGAAATTATTTTTTTTATACTAATTGCATATGACTATATAGACACGATACTTATCAAAAAAATTCAAGTTAAAAAATTTTTGTCTGTCCGTGCGTTTCTTCCGGGTAATCTCCGAAACTCCTGGACCGATTTCGGCAGGACGTTCTGTGGCAGCTAACTTTTGTTGCAAGGAGTAACATGGGCTACTTCAGTTTTAGAAAAATAATTGAATTCCGCATAAAAAAATGCAAACCTTCAAAATTTATAATCACTGAATTCATACGGTCGACGTTAAGAGGTACAGCTAGTATTTTATGTATAATAAGGACAAAAGAGCAGGCGGTTTACCTGGGTGACTACTGACATCCATGGGCAACTGCACTACAAAAAAAAGAACGCGCAAATGCGTTGCCGGTCTTTCAGAAATAAATATGCACCTTCCTTAAAGGTTCTTAAGTCGTATCAGTTCGGAAAACGAACTGGTAATGGTTCCCAATCTTGTGTAGCCAAAAACTTGAAAAGATGAAATGTAGAAATAAAGCTCGTAAAAATACGTGCGATACCTCATTCGATCCGGAATGATTTCAAGAAAAATGTATCACAACCGTTTTTGGCACGTAATAAAATGGAAAATTTCTCTTTATCTTGCCCATTGAGCGACCTTTAATTGGTGGAGTATTCGCACAGATTGTGTCCACGTCTCGGCTCCATATGTCATTATGGATAGGATGCATTGGTCGAAACCTTGATCTTCAGGCTTCGAGGTATGGGCGACGTGAAGACTCGACGAAGCTTTCTACATGCTGACCAATCCAAGTGAATCCTCCTATCTATTTCCATCTCGAAGTTATTTTCATCGAGTCGCAGAAAGTTGTCTAAGGTAGATGTAGTCTTGGAAATTTCGAGAGGTTTCCCTTCGAAAAGTACTGTTCCAGGTGTATGCGTATAGCTGGACATAGCTTTAGTTTTATCGAGGTTCATTTGAAAGCCAACTCGTTTGGAGGAAACAAATAGGTCGTCCTGAAGCTCTGAAACATGTTTTGAAGGTCTTCCAGTGATTTAGCTATAATAATAATATCATCAGCAAGTTGTAAATTATTGGTAAACGGTGATGAATTCACCGTTCATGTTTATAAATAAATGCTTCGTCTTTTGATGCATTAGTAAAATAAACAAGCCAGGATGTAAATAGCTACATTCCACAAAAATTTAGGATAATATGTTATAGAGATAATGACATATATATGAGATAACAAGAATTACTATAGCAACCATACATAGAGTGTATAAATTATACACTCCACTGTTTTGAATACATCTTCCAATGCATTCGTTTTGCAACAATTTCAGTGAGATTACATTACCCTGTCTTACCCCATGCTAACTTGATACCACTGTAACGATTCCAGACCAGCCCCGGTCTTGATACAGTCGAATGCTTTTTCATAGTCCACGAATGCCTGGAACAATGGGTCACTGTACTCACTTGTCTTTTGTACAATGCGTATGTAGTTTATGGTAGCGTGACTCCTCCCCCCTCCCCTAAACGTGATGACTCTTGAGAACAGCTTATAAACGTGGTTTAGTTGAGAGAGTTTTAAATAATAAAACCACAACACTACTATTTCACGCCTGTGCAGTTCTACCTTATTGAATGACAAAATTGACACAATCCCTTGCAATTTTCATGTAGGAGCTTTCCGCCAGCTTTTAGAAATTCTGGGGTTATTCTGTCATTATCAGATGCTTTTATAGTTTTAATGGTACTCCAGGAGTGCAGACAAAATTGAAAACTTGAACATACAGAGGCTAAATTCCACTAAGCGACGCCGCTGGGTGGCAATGCGATCGCCATAATCTACCGAACATTTAAAAAAAAACATTGAACTCACGCCACTGTTAATGAAAAACTGGAAAAGCATCTGATATTGTCAGAATAACCTCAGAATTTCTAAAAGCCGGCGGAAAGTATTAATATAAAATACGTGACATACCTCGTTCGATCCGCATCGAATGAGGTATTTCACGTATTTTATATTATTAATACTTGAGATTGTCTGGCCTGGCCTGGTTGATATTTGTTCGCATATTTGCGTACTATATGCTTATTTAAAGCTATATACAAAATTTTTATTATTTAAACGACCACATTGTTATATTTAACAATTAATATATTTACTGTCGCATGTCTACGCTGTGGCACAATCTTATAGTAATAGATATACCTTCTCCTTGCATCGTTTTCCTCAATGTTTAATGATTCACGTGACTTTTCAAATGCAGATTATGTTGCGCCATTTGCGCCGATCTTCTGCCATGGCTTCGTGAACAGGTATGTCGAGCGTTGAGCGAATCTAGTCGGAACAACACATTTGACAGCGCATTCTGCCTCTTTAACTTAAGATTTAGCCAGTTAGAATGAGCGTTTACAAACTATCAACGGATTATCTGGAGATGTGGCTGAAATGTTGCAAGGTCTTTTAAAGACTTGGCAAAGAGTCTTTTGGCGATATTTAGCTCGTGGAATATCGATGCCTTCTGCACCAGAAACACATCTCGATCAACTTTTCTTAATATCCAAGTCTCTGCTCGTAGAGAAAAATGGAGAAAACTAGTGTGGTGACGAGTTTTACTTTTGTCTTTCAAGACATGTTTCTAAAAAATACATGTATGTGTAAATCGTTTGGCATTCATGTGCGTGTGCATTTTTATTGCATTGTATATTTTAAAAAAACATTAGCAACCTCTATATAAACTATAATTGTGCTAAATTTAATACTCCTCCGTCCGCGCAATTTTCATAAAATGGTACCGAAAATTTTTGTTTCACATATCTAATATGTATATTTCGCTATTTTCAACTTTTGAGTAGACTAATGGCCGGCAACGTATCTGTGAGTTCTTCAAGTGCAGTTGTCCCTGTGCGTCAGTAATCATTCAGGTGAACTACGCACCTACCTCTTGTTCAATATTTAAGAAAAATACATATAACATCCTTATCACAGACGTCACAACACGTGTGACTCTATTTTTGATATTTCCAAACAATATGAGACGCTATATCGATACCCGCGTGATACCTCTCCCGCGTTATCTAAGAGATAATCTCGCGCACTCGACTGTATACCTCTCCACTCACAACAGTTCTGGTCGTGATTGTTAACGTATATGGTTATTTTTTACAAATAGCGTGTAAAATTTTCCTCATTTATTATGGGATCCTCGAAGTAGTGACAACAAAAATGTCGGCCGCTGAAGAAAGGTAGGTAATTTTTAATGAAAAATGTCAGTATAACATTGTTTTGCAATGTTTTGAATGTATATAAAATTATATCCGCTACTGCAAAAAGATATATAATTGTTTTATATTGGAATACTTGAAAAAGTCATTGTTGGATTAATACTTGATGCTCTGAGATATCCGTAAGTAAACTAAGATCAGTCTTTAAAAAAAAACGTTTTACGATTTGTATTTCCTCTAGGCTGGTCGTGTGCGCGCGTTCAATAATTTTAAACGTGAAATGTTTGTTTTTTGGGTGAAATCTTTGAATCTAAATTATAACCACTTTCTGACCTTCAATCAGGCTCAAATTTGGTATACTTACGTATCTTCAGTAACAATACAAAGAGAGCGGAAAACAATATCCCAGAGGGTTTTAGAGTGGAAAAGTGGCAATAGGAACTCAAAATCGACATACCCGCCACGAATTTGAGCTCATATGATTATTCTTGACTAGTACTTTGCCTTTAGACAGTACCAGGGCCTGATGATGGTGCTGGAAGGTGGGAATAGCAACTTAGTTATAAAACGACATAATTACATCTAGTTTGGGCTCGTTTGATTCTTCTTCGCGTGTGCTCTGTCTTAAGATAATATGGTCTGATAGAACTGAATGCTGGCCATAGGACTTCCTTTATAATAAAACGATCCATCGCCCCTGAGGTCCACTGAAAGGGAGTGCTTCAGTAGAACAGTGTTCGCCCTCGTACATCAAGTTAAATTCTATTGCTTCCTTTCATTTTTCTCCTAAGAGACATAAAAATCTAAAAAAATAAAATAGATAAAAAACGTTATGATTTAAACGCTTTTACTGTAAAAACACTAAAATATAATAAAAATGTTTACTTAAAAAGCTTTGTTACCAATTTTTTTACACATGAAAATATTCGCGCGCAGAAAACAATAGTTTTCAGGTAGACAGAAAATAATACCGATTGCACCTGCATATGAAAACAATAATCGAAATATGTAGTTATACCAACCGTATTTGTGTGTGTGTGACCTTGCAAGTGCGAGTGAGACTCGCACTCTGAGGGTTCCGTAACTTATGATTTTTCATAAAATTTTAATTGGTCACCGCAATTTTCTTGTGATGTAACTACAAATTTACGGTTTTCGATTTTTTTTCTATACATGCACTTCAAGATATAGCTTCTTGATTTCATGATTCTATGCTAACGGGAAGTACCCTATAGATTTTCTTTCCTCTTGCGAATGTATGGGAGATGTGACTTAAAGGGCCATATCTTTGATTGCGTACACTTGTAAGGTCGATTTTTTCACAGATACAAGCGGCCAAGGTCTGACCTCATTATTTGGTATTAATTTCAACTTTATAAACACGTAAAGGTTACCTTTACGTGTTTCTGAGGGTCTTGACAGATCGTCGCTGCCGGACGGGTAGCGAAGTGATACTATTAAGGTTCTTTCTCTCTGTCTGTCCGTCATGACCCTCTCATTTTCTTTATAACGTTATTTGCCTGGCCCGTTGGTGCAGTTTTGCCCGGCTCACAATCCGGCCTTCTGCTCAGGGTTTGTTGGTTCGATTCCCGCCTCGAGTCTGGGCATAAAATGTATCAGTTTGTATGTATATATTAATACAAAAAATGTTTGCATATATCAGCTGGCTACAACCTTTAACACAAGCGTTCAGTGGCCTACCATAAGAACAAATGTGTGTATGGCAAATAGTCCTACTTATTGAAGTAAAACTTCTTTACGCTCGCTTGGAAGACGCGACATGCGGAGAATGCGTGCCGAGAGCGTTACGGATGTGCATTATCGGGAAAGGCACGGACGGAAGTTGAGAGGAAAATTTAATTTAATAAAGATAGCTAAATAAACAAATATATATAGGACTACTACCTATATGACACACGGACGTCTGTTCCTAACTTAATGCTTGTGTTATAACCTCTTTATTTTTGACTTTATCGACTTACCGCCTTGTTTCGACTATATTTACTAGACTCGACTAGTTTGGACTAGATTCGAATACTATTGACTAGATCAATTAGTTGACTAGACTAATTTTGACTAGATTCGACTAGTTTCGAAAATTTCTACTAGATTCGACTATATTCAACTAGTTTCGAATAGCTCTATTAATTTTCTACTAAATTCGACTAGATCGATTAGATTTGACTAGTTTCGACTAGATCGACAAGTTTCGACTAGATCGACAAGTTTCGACTGAACGACTAGATTCGACTATTTTCGACTAGATTCGACAAGCTACGACTATATCGACTAGATTCCACTAGTTCGATTAGATTCGACTTTAGTTTATCGCTCTACTCTTTCATTGTACTATTTTTTATTAAGCTTTGAACAAGTTAGATAAATAATAGTAAAACGTCATCGATCGATTCAGTTGTTTAATCCAATAGCTGAATATCATTTGAGAAGCTAGTTGGACAGCGCCGTTTTGATTAAATAGGCTAGACTGTTAATTGTGCCACTAATTAAGCTATCTACCTGCGACATGTATACGTAAATATATGTCTCAGGTAGATAGCATAGAGCTAAAGAAGTCTTACTTCAGCGGTGTGGTCTAGAGCACACTCGTTTCTATTACTAGAGATCGTCGGCGAATAGATTTGCGTATATTGCGATTTGCTTCTTTATCACTACATACAAAATTTTAATTATTTGTACAATATCCACAAATACTATATTCACAAAAATAATACATGTATAAAATGTATACATTTGTGTAAACCGTTTGGCATTGGTGTGTGTGGTTTTTTTTTAAGCTAGCCGACCCGGCAGACGTTGTCCTGCCCGAAGGTTGGTTACTTAATATATTCTATTATCCTTCAGTATTATTCCCATGTCCGGTCCCGTTCCCGTTGAGCCACGCGAGAACCTTATTCGCATATGTACGTAGCCACTCTGTACGCAGCCAGTCGCGAATTTAAAATCGTTAAATTGCATTTTTTAACTTTCAACGTTTTTAAACTCGTGATAACTTCGGAATGAAATGTCCGATTCGAATGAAATAAAAAGTATTTGACTTCTGAAAAACTACCCTTGACGATAAAAATATTTATTCCGTTAAGGGTAAATACTATGATGCGCAAATAGCCAACTTTTATTTCTATCAGGAATTTAATTTGAAAACGCAAAAACGTTTATTGTAACTTAACTTCGATAGTTAGTTATAGGCTCTCGCGGACTTTATTGAAGATATTATTAAGATTTATAAAGTCGTAGTACATTATTTACTTCTATCTTCAATAGTTTTTGCAGCGCACGCCGATAAAGGTTTTTATTCTTACACCTTGGATTACATTATTGCTAGTTTCTTTCGGATTTCTAATGTTTTTGGAAATGAATTATAGCCTATGTTACTTCCTGATAACCTAGCTTTCTATTGGTGAAAATTCATTACAAACAAAGAAACAAAAAGATGTTTCCTCTTTATAATATAAATAGATATATACAACAATATGACACACGAATGTCTGTTCCTAAAGTAGACGACTTAATGCCTGTCTTATAGGTAACAGACGCCTGTTATACACAATTTTTTTTGTATTATATATATATATATATATATATATATATATAATACACCCAGACTTGAGGCGGGAATCGAACCCACGACCCCCGGAACGGAAGGCATAGTCACTGCCCACTGCGCCAACGGGCCAGTCGAATTAAGTCAATTAAAATAGATTTAATATATTTATATATATTTATACTGAATATTTTGAAAGAATCGCATTCGCACACCCTCCTCTATATAAACTATAACTGTTTCAAATTTCATAGTCCTGCAATTTGTCCGTGCAATATTCCTATTATGGTAACAAAAGTTTTGGCTTCGCTTATTAATATATAGACACTAGACGTGTCTTTACAGTGTTACTAGATAACTGTTAGCTTTAGCGGCAATTAAGCGTTAATCAACATACGATAATCCCCCGTCATCAGGACCTTGATGATATTTATATATCACTAGCTATACCCCGCGAGGATTATTACATTTTTCAGCGGAACCCTAATTATTGTTCTAAAACTGAAGTAGCCTAAGTTACTCCTTGCAACATCGGCTATCTGCGAGTGAAAGTCCCGTCGAAATCGGTACAGCCGTATCGGAGATTATCCGAAACAAAGACACACTGACAAAAACTTTTTATCTTGCGTTTTGGTTATACGTATCGTGTATACGGTCATAAGCAATAAGTAAAAAAATAATTTCAACGTTACAAACAAAAACTTTTTTCAAACAATCAAAATTCAGACAAAAGTTCAGTGTTACAATGGGTCACCCTTCTAACACTCGACCGCGTTAAGAACTGCTTAACCTAGCAATCGATTCAAATGCCGGCTACTGATTAAAGTAGGATCTCATCAATTACTAATTCATAATATTTTTATAAATAAATTATACATTTTTGGTTATAGTGTAGTGAAAATAAAAGGTACGTTCGTGACGGTTTAGTGAAGTGACCACAGGCCACAATAAACCGTAGTCGGCTTTCATACTAAATGCACGGAGAATATATTTACTGAAATAACAGGAATCTCCGATGCAGCGTTTAATTCAATTTTGCACGTAACATAATACGTTCAGGAAATTCATTTTCGACGCAGAACCTGGAGCAGACTCTCTGTAGGATGAAACCGTAGGTTTTGAGTAAAGTTCAGAGTCGAAGTGCGTTCTAAGCCGCAACAATGTAATTAAAAAAAAACAGTATATTTGCTGTAGAATCGATAAGAAGAAAAACAATGTTATGTCCCTACTAATTAGTACTAAAGGACACGACAGTGGCAACACTCCGTTAAGTTCTTCCGCGAAATTCGTCTGCTCTGGTTGTGGCCGATGCTGCCGATTTAGGATTGCTTTGCGCAGCCATCAACGGAGGTGTAAACTGCGTACATAAACAATCATATATGAGGAGGTCGTGGCCTAATCAGTGGTCGGCATTTGAGTCGATCACTAAGTTAAGTTGCTCTGGCTACAACCGGGTGATAGATGGGTGACCCATTCTAGCACTGGTTTATATTTGATATCCGACCTCCTCCGT
>JANCMC010043084.1:6770-30823 GCA_024363005.1 Charaxes varanes | reverse complement strand
GACGTGTCGGAACCCTTGTAAACTTTGTTTTTAATTCGTAAAATTTATCACCAAATGTTATAAGCATATATAAATAAAACATTATTTTGACTGTCCTAATTGTATTTGATTATGTATATGATACCAAAATCAAAAACACAAGTCTATTTTTTTTTGTCTTTCGACCTGTATGTTCTGGGTCATCTCTGGGACGTCTGAACCGATTTCGATGGAAGTTTCACTGGCAGATAGCTGACATTTCAAGGACTAACATAGTCTACTTCAATTTTAGAAACATAATTAAGGTTCCGCGAAAATAAGTAAAAGTTCTCAAAATTTAACAAAATCATTGAATTCACGTGCACGAAGTCGTGAGGTACAGCTAATGTACCTCACGACATAGTACATTAACTGTACCATGTCGTGAGGCGATGGTAAAAGATAGATTAATATATTATTAGCAATATATTAATATCGCTAGTAATATATATATTACGAGCGATCCTCCCCCGCATCGTACAGTTGCAATATTGAGATACATGTATTATAAATGCACCTTCAACTTGAATAGCTGTATTTACTTACGAAAACCGCATCAAAATCTGTTGCGAAATATAAAAAATTCAAGCGTTTCAAAAATTCAAAAAGCGTTCTAGAACTGTTTTGTACTATATAAAAATTAGATTTGATCTACTTTAAAAGATACTTAGTTGGACTGAAACAAATGTGTTATTTGATTCGATTCCCGACCACGCTAGGCTATTGCTGCACCAACTCGCACAAACTTAACCCTTTACTCTGAATTAGAAAAGGGACTAAAGTGTTCCTAGGATTTAATAAGCCAAGCAAGTTCGAGTCAGACTCGCGCACTGAGGGTTCCGTACCATCACTTAATACTATACCAGGTTATTTTGAGATTTATACTTTTCACAAGATTTCTTTTAATTTGACAAAATGACCGCAATATTTTTTTGATGTAATTACAGTGACCCTGCCTTCCGCTCCAGGGGTCGTGGGTTCGATTCCCGCCTCGAATCTGGGTGTATTATAGATATGTATATATTTATATATTTCTACAAAAAATATATATTTATCTACAACAGGCGTCTGTTATATATAACACAGGCATTAATTTGTTTACCTTAGGAACAGACGTCCGTGTGTCATATAGTCCTGTATATATTTATTTATTGTTAGAAATTGTCATAACGCATAACAAGCAAAAATAAGCCTTATGTCTAATTGACTTGCGAACGACAATCGACCTTAGCGAGGCCAACCAATATCTGGGTCCACTATACAACAAGATATATCTTTTAGTCAAATTTCATGATTCTAGGATTCTGGAATTAGGTACCCTATAGGTTTTGGTAACCTTTGCAAATGTATAGGAAATATGACATAAACTGCCATATATCTTTTGATGTGTAGACTTAGAAAGTTTTCACAGCTTCAAAAAACCGGAGACCAAACAGAGAGTATTTGTTATTAATTTTAACTATATAGTTCTACGAGTTCCTGAGAAAAAGGGGTCTGGACAGAAAGACAGACAACAAAGTGATCCTATAAGGGTTCCTTAGTAGAAGTACGGAACCCTAAAAATACGTAGAAGAAAAGTCTTTTCAGTATTACATCTTTTTCTGTTTGCATTTAAGATTCTCGGACCATAGAGTCTTTGTACAAAAATGCTCAGGCAGCAGGAGCGCTTTCATATATTTTTGCTCAAAGAATTAGTGATTTAGCGCAGAAATTCAGAGCTTGGCTAATACATAGCTTGGACATTTTACTTACAATGGAAAATGTTTTATTGCTTAAGAATACAGACTAGAAGGGTCCCTGAAGTAGGTTTATATTGAATACGCGTTGCCGGCCTTTGATACATGGGTATGCGTTTTCTAAAAGGTCCTATGTCGTATCAATTCGAAAGCTAAGCTGGTTCCAAAACTTTTGTGCAAGGCAGGAAATTCCTAATAAAATGCGCGGTTGTGGATTTTTGGAGATGCGATGAGGGTGAAAAGTTAAGTAGACTATATTAGTCCTCGTAACGTCAGTTATTAACCATTTAAAACGGGTCAGTTATTTCAGAGATTACACGTAAGGAACAGACATATATGTGTTATAGGTAATAATCAACAGATATATAAATATATGTATATATTTTTAATAAATAAATACGTACTTATGTACATTATACACCCAGACTAGAGGCAGGAATCGAACGCACAGCCCTGTAGCGAAAGGCAAGGTCACTGCCAACAACGGCAACTGACTAATTAACTTTTTTTGTTGTATCATATACATAGGTAAACGGCCATATGCATTAATAAACCGAATCTCATATCTACGTTCTAGTGATATTAGTTATGAGATTGTAGAGATTGTGGAGTTTCGGGGGATGACGTGAGACGGCAGTTAATTATTTAGGCACTATCCCTCAAAAAATCTGTACACCTATAGCAAAAGTCGATTCACCTTATTGTTTGACGCGTGTTAAAGCCTATGCAGATACAAATAATAAAACCACAGCTTAATACAACAATTCATTTATTTGACACATGAATAAATAAACATTTATCTTATAAAATTCTGACTAGACGTAACTACAATAATTGACTAAAACAAATTACATTTCTTTCTACTTTCTCTACTAACATTTTTTTATAATTATATAATTTTATTTTCTTATTTATACTTTTGGCTTTAGAGACTTGCTATAAATGAAAATACATAGATATAACAAATTCAGAGTTTTCAGGTGTTATTATTATATATATATGTTATTAGCATTGGCACATATCGTAATGGCAAGCATTATGTGCCATAATTCACGTAATATATTCAGTTGTGCTATAAACATACAATTTGAAACAGTCTAAATGTTCCTATCAGTATCCTATAATATTATAAAAATAGTGATAGAATATTTCATTACAACGATATCATAGAATATATCCAAAAATAGATCGGTCTATACTAAGAATCTACAATCTACGTATCGCTTCTCGCCATATCATTTGAAACACATATGTAATCAATGGACACAGGATTAAAGACATTAAATATTATGTACTTCTTTGGAGCGATTTATACTTTTACTAACCGCTTGGTATCTGACTAAAAAGTGACCTATTAATATCTCTCTGAGGATACCGTAAACTGAGAAACTTTCAGAATTCTTTGTGTACCTTACCAGTTCTTTATTATATGCCTAATAACATTTATTTACTACTTAAAAGGGAACAAGTCCATGAAAGTTGCTATGAAGAATGATTATTCATAATTGAATATTACATACATGTATATTATGACGTCACAAAATGATCATATCTTCGATGGTCTCTGAACCTTAAAAGAATAAAGTATAACCGATGGTTATACACATCGCAATCAACAGTTTAAGGTTGTTAGGACATGCCAGTTATTAATTGAAAGCATTCAGATTTGAACTCCGTAAAAAGGTTAATTTATCACTGGACGTCCCATAGGTCCATTATTTACATGCAAGGCGTGTCATTACGTTTAATCAACGTAATTTGTATGAGTAGAGAAAACACTAACAGCAGACTTAACATTGCTAATAGGAAGCTTACACAATGAATAAACTTTATCCGTCATAAAAATAAACAAGATGCAAGTAGAGTGCGTACAGTCTAAAAATGCACGTCCCTCAAAAATATTTACCTCTATATGCAAAATAGAATATAAACGCAAACTCGTCAACGTCATTGGCTTACAGTGCGTGGTTGAGTTAGAGTTAACAGTAAATATGCTGCACACAACCAAGCAAGCATTACAGTAATTAGTAGAGGGGCGTGCACTTTTGGATTGAAATATCTATAGTGGAGTTACATTACATTATTTATATTTTTTCTTTTACAATGAATAGTAGTAAAGACGTCTAATATCAATGAAATATAATAATAATAAATAAATAATAAATAAATATATAGGACTATATGACACAGTTTGACATATAACAGTTTGACGATTTGAGTTTGAAATATAACAGTTTGACGTCAATATACAAATAAACTACGCGAGTTTATTGACGTCAAACTTATGTATGTTTAAAAAATAATCAAACATAAACCAAAACTGAAGCTATATTTATTTAAAGTATCTATTAATAATTGTTATTCCTAGCGCTGGTGGAAAAAAGAAATAACAAATTTGTCTTTTGCGCGGAATGACTTATTTTCTCATCTGTTGCTTAGTAACTTTTATCTGTAATTGATTTTTGGCATCTTAAAACATTATAATGAATATGATGCTAGAGAATTATGTACCTGTGTACTATCTTTATGAAACTATTTTTTTATTGAATGAAGGCATAGTGATGTACAAAATGTGTTGGTATTGAGTTCAAATAATACGTATAGATGTCCGGTTGTCTTCACACGTATTTGGCCTACAGTTGAATGACATTTTCGGGAAATTTCGCATTCCCAAGTGGAACTCGGTCACCCAGTTATACGGGCACAAACGTAATTGAAGTTTCAATAGTTTAGCAATCAAAGCTGTTTGCGATTTAGTGGAAAATTATGCTTCAGTGCTATGAATTTGATGTAGGTACTAGTTTATGTTTATAATTAATTAAAAAATAGTTTTGGAATTATGTATATATCGGCTTGTTTGTTTGTTTGGAATTATGTATAGAGATCATTAAAGCAAATCAATTTATATATTTGCAAGATTGTAGGTGGTAAAGGATGTTTCAATATTTCGTACCACTAAACTTTTGAAGACAAACTTTTGTTTAGTAACTTTTGAAAAACTATATCAACAAAAAAATGTGAAATATTTAAATTTAATAAAGAATGTAGGGCCTAGGTGAAAGCCCTGGGGTACACTTAAAAAGGCATTACCTGACAGTTTCTATCGGGAATTGTATAGGAAAAGCTTTACTCTTCTCTATTATTTTCTCCTCAGAAGGCAAATCGTTATCAACAGTAAAATATGTACTTCTGAGTATTTCTGCAGTATCTTTACTGAAATCAGGATATGGCCACTCCTTTTTACACCTGCAAAATATTTTATTAATTAAAACAACAAAACAAAACGCAGTGTTATGGGTGAGTTCTACTCTCACTTATCAAAATCGAGCACTTTTATGAACAAAAAATCACTAGTCCTTTAGTATGGCACATGTAAATACACACATTAAGATGGAATTCGTATTTTACTACTTTTGAATACTACAGAAGCATATTTATTTTATTTAGTTCAAGTAAAAACTGATTTTAAAATATTTCCTTGGAGGTTTCGTTGTTTAGTTGAGCCAACATATTACGGTAATGTTTTTTTATTCTTTAGAATTACAGCGCAGTTTCCTATTGAAATTTTTGAATAATTGGCTGTGTAATTCGGTATAGTTTATTTATAATTAACTACATTTCAGCTGGACATACCAGTAAATGGATTATTAATTAATGGTATAATTAATTAGTGGAGGGACGTGGATTTTTAGACTGAAGCATCTATTAGATGTAAGTTCGTTATTAAAAAAAATTACAATAATAACACTTAAAACTTACCACAAAGTGTGTTGGAAATCTTTAAAACTCTTCATTATAAAAGAAAATTCTATTACAAATTATAAGAAACAATCGATAAATTTGAGACTAAAATAATTTTGTAATCATGTATTGAATCATCTCTAGTTATAAATGCACTTACAATGATATTCCGCTTATTACGTATTCTATGTCCATGAGGAAAATAGCTCATAACTTGATAATCATATTTATGAATCATAATCCTGTTATTATTGCCTCATATTTAATACAACGGGTATTAACCAGTATTAAAGTACTGTCATAAACAAGATCCAGAGGGGGAATCAGGACCCTCAGCAATGAGGACAACGACGTGAGGAGGAGGAGAAAGGAAATGAAACATTTTCTACAAAAACATTCGTTTCGTTCGATAATATTATGGTTTTGTAATAGTTGTAACAAATAGTAAATATTAAATACGTAGATTCTAATATAGCCAGAACTACAATTTACTGAATATAATACATAAATAGAACATGTAAACAACTAGTATGAGGTAGTATTTTTATTAATTCATTCATAATTATTGTTTAAAATATACAAACAAAGTTTTCCACACAACAGACAGAAACAAAAACAAAACAATGTTATGTCAATTGTCATTTGTCATGTTTCAAAAGAGTCTGAATCTATGCGAGTCTGTTTCACAATTCCACAGATAAGAATATGACTCGTGAAAGTTAGGTACTATATACAATAAAAATTTCGCAAAAAGAAGATTTAGAAACTATTATTTTTTAATATTGCTATAAAATTGTATATATAAAAATCTATATACAACAACTTTTGTCAATATGTATTTTGGTTTTTCCTATATTTTTGAATATGCAGTTATTAAGAGTGATTCTTCATAGGACCATTATTGCTATTAGTTTCATATAAGGGAAGTGTCATACAAAACTGAGTTATTTGTGTTTTTTTTTTCATAAGCCACATAACAGGCCTTACATATTTTAAGTAATCTTCGCAGTACCTGAAGCAACTTTGATGGAATTTAAATATATTACAATTATATTTTTTTTCATTCTAATAAATTATGTTTTATATTGCTCCTCTCCAGAAGTAACACATAAATTTTATTTTATTATTTATCTTTGTTTGATATTACTCTGTACTGTACCATGTATATACTTTTTGTCCTCAATTTAATAATGTTATTCAGGGGGTGGATTTTCCTCTATCTGTCCGATAACTGGTCAGATCCACTAGGAGTACGTGACCCCGGAATACTCTAGCTGCTATCGTCACTACCCCCTATACCTATAGCATCTTTTTTCTTTTCCCTCTACCTTTACATCCTTTTATTCCATTCCTTATTCCTTTACTCCTATCCATTTATCTTATTAAACGTAGGACACTTGCGGTCTCTTTATTCTGCAGCCAAATAGTGCCGGCGCGTCCGGGTACCAGTACCTCTTTCTCTCATAAGATCGGCGTAAAGTGGCGGCAATGCTGTCACGTCAGGTGATGGTATTGTTGTCACGTTTCGTTCGGTGTGTAAGAGTTGGCCTAAACCCCTATTTTAAGACAGGCAATGTATCTGCGAGGGTTCTGGTGGTGCAGATGTCCTCGGGTGTCGGTAGTCACTTATCGCCTACTCGTTTTTATTATGTTACAAGGGCCAAGCGAGCGGGCGGTTTTCAGAATAGCCCATAGAAATATAGAACCAAGAGGCCACAGACAACCACCTAAAAATGCCCATGAAAAGCGCCTTGCTGGCATTTTCATTTAGATGGTATAGCTGTATTTAAGTCCTTTTTAACGCTATCTTATTTGGTTTATTTGAGAAAAACTCTTATTGCACAACTCGTTAGATAAGTAAGTAGAAATGGTAAGGGAAAGCGGCAAAAATAAAAATGGCCAAATGCGTGTCAAGACACGCTTATATAGAAGGGTTCAGTATCTGATACGCTATAAACGTATTTGTTAAATAACTACAAAAGTCGTTGTCCGATTTCGCTCAAAATAATTTTCCTAGTGAGTTTTTAGCATACTCTATCAATATGAAAAATTTCAAGTCTCTACGTCTAATAGTTTCGAAGTGCTAGGGGGAAACCACCTTACGGGTAGACAGACGGACGGACAGAGCGAAATTATAAGGGTTTCTTGTTACTACGGAACCCTAAAAAATACAATAATTTTGCAAGAAGTAACATAGGGTACTTTAGTTTTTGAAAAATAATGAGAATACCGCTCAAAAAAAACCCCTTCAAACACGGACTAAATCGCGAGCTAGGTTTAAATATAATTACAAGACCCATTGCTTATAATTCCTGATTACATTAAAGCTAGAAAAGTAAATTTCTTATTTGTAAAAATGTACATAACAACTGAAAAATGTATAAAACAGCTTTACAATAAACTTCCTATACATATAAGACGCATGCATTCACTCAATACGTTCAACATTTTCTTAGCAAAACATCTAACTTCAAAACTATATATGTATTGGGTGAACGAACGAGATGGAATAATTGTATATTAACCATATTCTTAAGTAGGTGACTGTATTGTCTTATTAAGAATAAATATCTTTAAATCTAACAACGAGTAAGAAGACCTATCAACAATAATTAGGAAATATCAAAAATGTATTTATTTTTGATATTTCCTAATTATTAATTAGCAAAGTGGAATAACAATATTTAAAATTGCATTAATACGTAATACCTAAATTATAAAGTACATCGCACGAGCTTCGCCGATAATGTCGGTTACGCCGGCACGTCCCATAAATTATCTGTAATTAATTTGCTCATTCATTGGTAAAAATTCAGATTAATATCATTCACGCGATATTAAAATTTATGATATTAAAATGTTAAATTCGTGATTCTTCGATTAATTTTACTTACCTTTTTTATCTATCAATATATACAATACTTACTGGACTCGATCCAGACTATTGGATATCGAAATATAGCGCCATCTTTTGATTAATAAACCCAGCGAACGTCTGACGCTCTACCCACGCATTAAATTCCTCATAATATCTTCTAAGATATCAATTTCAATGATATGCTGTATAGGGAAATTTTGATCTGCCTTACGAGATAGACATATACCATCGTTGACGTTTTTATAGATTGTTTTAAGATATACAATTCCGTATCTATCACATTATTTTGACCTATCTTGTAAGGTTTGGCCAGCGCACGCAATGTAAAAGTTTTTTTTGGTATCACGTTAAAAATCTTTAAAACTATTTTATTTACTATAACGTTGTTAATTATGCATGTAATATATTTTTTACATATAAATCTTCTCATTGAATTTTGCTGTTTATTGACGAAAAGCGCATTGAAATCCGTTGCATAATAAAGATTACGTAAAAGATTTACGCGTACAAGGGCAAGAATCGACTTCATTTTAGAATATGTAAGGATATATCAGTTCATATGTATATATTGAAACGAAGCATACTATTTATAAGAACAAGTTACATTATTATATTAAATTGATTAATAACATAAACTTAAAAACCATATTTAAATTGTACTTTCTTTTTATAAAGTGCCTTAGCATTAGAGACTAATTATGAGGTTTCATGTTGGTGTATTTGGGAGTGCAAGATAACTAGATAAACTCCTGTTTATACACAGAGATTTAGTGACAAACCTTTAAAATACATTTAACAACTGAGGGTACCTTCATTATCTCTTTTGCTTACCAACGTCTTAATTCTCCTCTCTCAATTACTCTACGCCCAACTTCTCAAGAATTCTTCTTCTGAATAATAATGGAACAAATAAGATTGATCACCACCATAACCATGATGAAGCCTAAAAGAGGTATGTTATTATAGGATAAGATCAAACCAGAACTGGTTGAGCAGGGAAGGTAACAATGGCAGTAAATATGAGCGTTAGTGGCTACTTTAAAGAGATCTCTTAAACCTACACCTGAGTTGCAAGTCCCACTGCATTGCGAAAAATAGCAGAAGATGATAAACGAATCAAACCACTATGATATATATACGGCCCTTTCTGATGGGCCTTCATATACATTTTTTTTCGCTGGGAAATGTCTTTACGAGACTCGAGGCGGGAATCGAACCCACGACCCCGGAGCAGAAGGCAGGGTCACTGCCCACTGCGCCAACGGGCCAGTACGTGCATATGTACTCTATAAATGTAAATTTCATGGTTATTTGTTTAAGTTCTCAAATATTCGTAGTGAAAAGTAAGTAAAGTTAAAAAAAAATGGGTATTATATTGATTAAAATATGAATAAACATTCAACAGTTAAAATTGAATCCATTAAGTTATAATATTATCAATAATTTTATATATAAATTAGTTACGATTAGCATTAGGACTATTATAATCAAGGGATAAATTTTATACGACTGACAAATTAAAGTCACGTATTACATTTTTTTCCTTTTTTTTGTAAAGGTAGTAAGTATTAGTAATACTTTTTATGTGTGTCTAATATTCCCGTTTCCACCCTCCTACTAAGCTTAAATTAAAAGCTTTTAACGTTAGAACTTGGTACCTTTCGGATTTCAGACCAACCCTTTTGCCGTTGAGCTATTAATGCTGTCAATTGAAACCATCCGTTAAGTAGTTCATAAATAGTGGTTGCTCTGAGCCTAATACAATAATAATGGATTATACACAACCGTTTAAAAATCACACGCCGGAACATAACTGATTATATATTACAACCACTGATGCATTAATATTTAATAGCATGTAGCAGCGTGATGCTTAATAATATCCCAAGGGTCAATGCCAATGGCAATTGGCTATCATCGATGCAGTGTATTGAATATGTAAAAGTTTTAGCCGCTACACATGTATCGATAAATCGTTGTGAAAAAACTGTGCAATTTAAACTGCGCAATTTTATCGATACGTCTGTATGAAAAGTTGTTGTTGCCTTTGAATCAGGAGCTCTAGAAACGTACTATTTAACTGCACAGTTTTTTTGGCAACGATTTATCGATACGTGTGTAGCGGTTATTAGTATGGTTCTGTATCGATTTTTAATACTTCTATATATGTACTCATATAGTCGTATAATCCTTGAGTGCAGGGATGGTAAACACGCAGCCGGCGGGCCGCTTGCGGCCCTTTAAGAATGTTTGTGCGGCCCGGCAAGCATTTTAAAAAATGATTTCTTTTTCTCCCATCAATATTGATTTCCAAATTTTTTACATTGTATGTGAGAAATATCCTTTGTGACGAAAAATGCAAACCAAATGTATATTTGCGAACAATTATTTTTAACCATAAAATTAATGAAAACTAGCCACTGATCAAGACTGTATGATACACAAACATGGAAAGCTGCGTACATGTATCTCTTTAATTTAGCTGATATTAACCAGATGATATCAAAAATAAACAGTGCCAAATTTCACAATAAAAAATCCAATCCAATCCAATCAAAATCGTTTTTCTGTTCTTTTCAAGTTTTTTTGTTATTTTGCACTATGTATATAAAATTTTGACGTTTTTTAATTTTGTGTTTTTTTTTTCATTCTAATATCTATATAAATAAAGTTTTGTAAATGACTAATAAGTGTTAGTCTATGAGCGGCCCGACAAAAAAAATTAAAATTAAAGGTTGCTCACCCCTGATTTAGTGCAAAGTTTCTATTGGAAATTATATTATTAGCCATCGAGTTTGGTTCTGTTTTTTTTTTTTGCTTTATTTAGAAAAGAATGACACTTTGATCTAGATAAACTGTAAAAGTGAGGCGTTATCTTTATTATAACGTCAGCAAAGCTGTTTCAGAGACATCAGTTAGTCATGAATGTTTATATATACGCACACACGCCTCCAGACATCCGATCTATTCGCATACAAATTGCCTTGAATTCATGTACATTCTTATTCTATAGTAGACTTATGGCTATGAAAGATGCACAGTAAATATATTATTATTAATCTGTATTAACCAGGCAGAGTGCATTTAATGTACATACTTAATTTACTAATGCGCAAGACAACGAAACATAATCGCTATTTTGTTTATGTGTGACGTTGTCATTGAAAATGAAAAATATATATAGACAAGAGGACCCGGCACACGTTGTCCTGCCCGAACGATGGTTTACTTACTATTTAATACATTCTATAATCCTATAATATTATTGCCTTTTTCCGTCCCGTTCCCGTACTCATTCCTTTCCCCAACATTTCCGAAAACGTTAACTCATCCTCTTTGACGATATTTGCAGCATGCATTCTGTCAATATTATATCAAACGCCATCAGGTTACATTGAAAAAGTTAAAATTGTCAAAAGCGCTGAGGTTACATTAGAAATAATTTAATATAGGAATTAAGTATTTTTAAATTTTACAGTTTTCCGCGCAATTTTCTTTATTTATAAGGACCTTCTCCTGACAATATCACACATTTTGAGGAGGTCGTGGCCTAATCAGTGGTCGGCATTTAAGTCGATCGCTAAGTTAGCAAGAAAAGAAGTACAAAAGGCGGTGTTATCGCTGAAGAGCGATTTCTTCCACACAATCTTTAGGACAAGGAAATGTATGAAGTGGTAAAAGATAATAATTTAGAGTTTTAAGAATAACTCGAGATCGCCGGCTGGTCGAATTTCGCCCACAAATCTTTGAATTTGAATACTATAATTATGCTCATTCAAAAGGTATATATACAAAATTTTAATTCCTTGTACGAGGTTGTTACATATGGTCGTAATGATTTTGGACTCATGATTCATACAATCATAAAGTAAAACGCATACATGTGTGTGTAAATCGTTTGGCTTTGGTGTGCGTGTGGTTATATTTTAAAAATTTAATGTATTTGTAACATATATCTGATATTTTATAAAAGTATCAAATTCATAGTCCGTAGCGAAAGTTTTTGCTTTACATATGAATATATATAGAGTTAGACATTCTAATACTTGATATGCGTCTATTTTTAGTATAAACTCTACGTTTATTTAATCGTAGTCCTATAAGGAACCCTTACAATTTCGCTCTGTCCGTCCGTCCGTCTGTCTGCCCGTAAGGTGGTCCCTTCCCTAGCATTTTCAAACTATTAGACGTAGATACTTGAAATTTTCGATGTTGATAAAACATGCTAAAAACTCATTAGGAAAATTATTTTGAGTGTAATCGGGGAACAAAATTTGAAGTTATTTAACAAATACCTTTACCGCGTATCTGATACGGAACCCTTCTATAAAAGCGTGACTAGACACGCTCTTAGTTACTTTTGTTTAATGCTAGGCGTTTTGAAAATATCACAACGCGATCAATTTTATTTATTTCATATTTTGCTGTAATATTAAAATTACTATAATCGATATAGGAATTTTTTGACGGAAGTACGCAAGTAGTCGGGCATAAAGGAAGCATAATATGTGATGAAACGTAACGCTTCTGAAAATGCACTTCTGTTCGTCTAGAGCACTAGACGCAGTATTGAAATGGAAAGCAATGGAAAGCCTATTACTGAGGACAAAGACCCCACTCACAAGAACGGCGAGGGGTTTGTACAATGTCACAGTACGTCCTTAACTGTAAAATACAATTAAAAATTACATACGTTACTGTCAAGATCGATGTATAGAATCCTATCCTAATAATATTATAAGCGCGCAAGGTTGTACATGTGGCTGTATCACAGAAAACCTGCTGATTGGATTTTAATAAAACTTTACCATAATATAGTTTATACATCAGAATAGCACATTGGCTATAAATTATAAAGATTTTGTGTTAATAAAAAATGTTATCCTTGATTGCAAATCTTTAATTGCAATCGAGGATAACATTTAATCCCAGTTGAAATGAAATCTTATACGGAAAAACAACAATCAAGGAAAAGCCCCGATCTGAATGAACAAACAAAACTTTTCAGAATCCGATAAATAATCCAAGATAGAAGTAAAGTTAGCAGACGTTAATCTAAAATCGCAAATTAAGTTTCCGAAACCCAACAGATTTAAAGTAAACATTTACTTGGGACTAGTTATTTATGTGATCCAGCCGAATATATTTATTTGGTACACAAATGGAATTAGGTTTATTTTTAGTTATTTCAGTCTGTACACTTATGAGAAGGTCGTAGCACAATCTCTGGCCGGCATTTGAGTCGATCGCTAGGGTAAGCAGTTCTTACCACGGCTGGGTGATAAATGGATTTCAAATATTGGCTCCGTGTTTCGGAAGGCATGTAAAATAGCGAGTCCCGATTGATCTCACTGAGTGATATTAGTCGCGCTATTTTGGGGATTCTGGGGATTCCGGGAATGGTGTTATCTCAACTCGCCCCATAGGTATATCGTCTGCAATTTAAGCGGACCCAGGTACTAGACCGGGATAACCCTAAGTACAAGTATCTACGTAATTAAGAAAGCTTGGTAACCTGTTTAATATATACCTTTTAATATACTACGAATAGTAACCAGAAAGGTTGCTACTAGTATTATATTCTAGAGATGATTCATAATCGAATATACAAGTTTCTACAACAACAGAGATTTTATCATATTTTTATGCAAATGATTTTAGGAGTTAGTCAAAATTTCTTTATTCAATTTGGCTTTTTGATAAGCAATTATAAACTTTAATTACAACGGCTTTATTTTATTGTCTTATAATACAATTACAGTTACGAGATATTCGTACGTAAAACTAGTTTAAGGGGGATATCTTCAATATGTATAAAAGTCAATCGGAACGATTTCAATACTGTTCGTTTTGTTTTTTTTTTTATGTTACAAGGGGGCAGACGAGCAGGCAGCAGTCACCGAAGTGCCTACCGGCGCCCATGGACATGTGCACGACCAGAAGGCCAGCAGATGCGCTGCCGGCCCTTAATGACGAGTTATCACGGCTTTATTACAATTTACATGTTTGTAATGCCGGAGCCAGACATAGCTCAAAATTGTTAGTACATTTGTGTCCTTGAAGACTACAAAGTACTACAAAACTGCGCAGTTGCACAAAGTCCCCGGCCACGCTATATGATCATTCAAATGAAGTTATGTCTCGCTCCGGCATAACGCTCTACCGTGAAGTTGGGAATTTGGGGTTAAAACAATTTACGTGATATGTGTCGGATAAGGTCGAATACATAACATTAAATATCGCTACATCGCTACATATACTATATATAAGAATACCAATAGGTATGTACAATACCTATAATTAAAACAGAATTTATTTTTAACTTTTTTAACGTGAAAAACACTTATACATCTATGAACGCTGGCTGCACTAAATGACTTTATCCGTCTTTAACTTTGTCGATCAGTTTGTCTGTTTGTTCCGGGTAATCTCCTAAACGGCTGGACCGGTTTCGACGGAACTTTTGCCGGCAGATAGCTGAGGTTACAAGAAGCAACGTGGTAAAAACTTATTAGGATAATATATTAGGCGAAATCAGATAACAACCTTTGAATTTATTTAACATAACAATAATAACAAATACGTTTATCATGTATCAGATACGGAACCCTTCTATACAAGCGTGTCTTGACAAGTTCTTGGCCATTTTATATATCTAGTCTATACTGATATATAAAGCTGAAGAGTTTGTTTGTTTGAAAGCGCTAATCTCAGGAACTAGCGGTCTGATTTGAACAATTCTTGCATTGTTATATAGTCCATTTATTGAGGAAGACTATACGCTATATCTCATCGCGCTAAACTTCAATTTATTTATTTTTTGCTTAATTTTACGGGGACGGAAGTCGTGGGACAGCTATACCCTATTCATTTAGTCTTAAGACAAAAGGTAAACAAAGATACCAGTGTTTCCCAACGCTTAGTTTAGGTTTGTCACTCATTTTGACTGTTTGGTAACAGTAAAATAAAACAAAGACATAAAAAAAACTTAACTCAACATTTAATAAGAAATTTAACCGTGAAATAACAAGATATAACACAAATACTGAAGAACTTGCACACTCGTATTGACAAGTTGACAGAGAATACAAAGTTTAAACGCCTTAGCAATTTTAGGTTCTTTTTAAGGCACTATTTCTATCAGGTTATTTAAAATATTCGTAAAAATTAATACAAGGTTTAATAAAAAAATAAAATTCCAATTAATATATTAAATAACTGCATTTTTATTTATTGGAATCGTTAGAATATTTGTAAATTCTACAATTTTTCCGGCAAATTAATTTTTTGCCTAACTCTACGACGATGACACATAAAATAACCTTTTCTATTGTTTGTATGCCTTTTGTCTCAAGAGAAAATGAATAGGGCATAGTTATATATAAAGATTGGATGAATTAATTACCTGGGGCGTTTAACTCCTTCTGGTGGCGCGAACACATCATCTTCTATGATCTCCTGTGATGGTATTGGGAAAAGAATGAATGGACGTTGCGATAACACAAGGAGTTCGCGTTTCGTTCGTTTCCATTCCTTCTCCAAATATTTCGCGGGTGCCACCCGTGGACCCTGATAATATTTTTTTTGATTAGCCTATACTTTGCCACAGTTTGGCAAAGGCCTCCTTCTTACATGTCTTTCCTACTAACTAAAGGGGGATATATAGAAGGGGGTTCCGAGGATGACGTCAGGTGGTACTCGCCGCAGCAATTACTGTAGCTAACATTATTGGGGGCTTTCATTAAAAAAAAATAGTCCAAAAAAATTAAACATTGAGTCTCAGCAAAATCGTTGAATTCGAAACATGCAAAGCCTTATTTTACTTAAATAAAATACATTAGAATATAATATTTGCTTTTGAACAGACTTCAAAAAGGGAGGAGGTTCTCAATTCGACTGTATTTTATTTTACTGGATTTAACTTTGGACTGGATAACCGATTTTGTTGATCCTTTATTTATTGGAAAGCTAGTGCTTTGTGTGTGGTCCCAGTTCAATTTGGTCCGGTTCTGGCAATGAGAAGTCGGTTTTTGACGTGATAACGTCTAATGAACGCCGACTGCACGCACGAAAAATCATGACTCAATGTCACGTTCCGCCTGAGTCGGCGCGCAAGTGAGAACGGGGAACAAGCAATAGGTACGATCGGCCTAAGCGTTTAAATATTGACTCGGTCAACCCCAATTTATGTGTTGAAATTTTGTTTTGTCATTGTTGTTACAAGCGGTTTGGAACACAGTCCACAACGCTGGGCCAGTGCGTGTTGGTGGATGAGATTGGTCCAGGAAAGAGGACTCTTTTAAATTTAAATGATTTAAAATTATAATTAAAAATAATTTTTTAATTTTAGTTAATTTTTTAAGATTTATATTAGGAAAGTTATTTTGAAGAAAATCGGACAACAACTTTTGAAGTTATTTAACAAATACGTTTATAGCGTATCAGATAATGCCTACTGCCTGCTCGTTTGCCCCTTGTAACATTTAAAAAAAAATACGCACATAGTATTGTTTGATTGTGGTATTGTGGAGGGTGCATGAGTTATCTCAAGTGGATGGGTGGATGGATGGATAGATGAACGGAGACACGGACGGACGGGCGGATAAATTCTTTATTGCACACAGTTAATACACTTTACAAAATCAATAACTAATTTAACTTTAATGGAAGGTAAGGCAAGAAAGCCTTTTCCATACTGACTTAGCTGTTAAAGAATTGTCATAAAATTTAGTTTAGTTTAAAGGTTTGTATTTATCGCGCACTACCCCTCCCAGTTTCTATTCAAAGCACGGCTAGAAGAATTCTGATAGTTTTTATTAAAGCAAAATAAACAACAGTCTTACTACAGGATTAACTTGGAAACGAGAGTGTACGAATCCTGTTAATTATGATTAAACATATTGTTACTAATTGTTGTTGTTTATTTGCGTAATAAGTATGTAAACGTGTTTTAAAGAACGCGACTAAAATAAGACAACTTTATTGAGATTAAGTCATTCATGTTTGACGTAAAAGGTATAAGGATTTCCGTGTGAATGTCATTTTTATTAAGTTTTTTATAAATTGGAGAATAATAAACGACGTGTTCTAGAAATTACTACATTTACTTTTATATAGAAAGGTCACTAGAGATCGCTGGCTGGTCCGTAATCTTCTAATATATAAAATTCTCGTGTCACGAGGTGCGATGCCAAACTCCTCCGAAACGGCTCGACCGATTCTCATGAAATTTTGCGTGCTTATTCAGTAGGTTTGAGAATCGGTCAACATCTATTTTTCATCCCCCTAAGTGAAAAGGATGGCCCACGCGGACGGAGTCGCGGGGCGCAGCTTGTTCGACTATAAATCTTTAGATTTGCGAACTATATGCTTATTTAAAACTACATACAAAATCTCAATTCTTTGTACGAAATTATAGTCATGACTACGGTTTTACACAATTTTATAGAAAAATGTGTATACGTGGTATAATTATTAATTAATCGGCAGCGTTCTCCCCATGTAAACATAAGTTACAAATTTGGTAATAGTAAAGCGTGCGTGCATGCGTGCGTGCGTGCGTGCATGCGTGAGTGCGTGCGTGCGTGAGTGCATGCGTGCTTGCGTGTGTGTGTGTGTGCGTGTGTACAGGTGAGCGCGCGCGCGTGTATACAGTATATGTTGTGTATCATCAACTGTGCCGCTAGTACTACAGTTAGTTGAAGTTTTTATTTTCATAAATAGTTAACTTTCTTGCATGGGTAGTGATCAGATCGTAACCTAAATAGTGTTGTAACGCGCAATCTTGTAGAAATAAAGGTGTAACTTTCACATTTACGATATTAGTGAGAAGTATTCAAATTTCCATTTCATAATTTCAAAAGAATTGTATTCAGAAAAAAAAACGTTACAAAACTTATCAGACTTTTACAGCTCAATTATTCTGAATGGAATTTTCGGGCGTGATGCCATTGAAAGCGGAGGAAAAGATATTAGCATATTATATTCGCTGACTTGCAAATTAATCATCTATCTACATTTACTGTTTTGTTGTCAATATTTCATGTGGAAATGGATATAATAAATGATAATAACATCCCTTAAATGAAATACTTGCTTTATAGAGGTCAAACTAATACCATGCATATTTTAAAATACATCAACTTATGTTGATTTTTATAGTTGATGATAGTTAATAAAAGAATTTGCCTGACGAAGGAACGTGACAGAGGCATGTATTACGTTATATGTATATACAAAAAAATACATAAATATATATATATACAAAATAAATATTATGATTTTACGAATCTAAGAGTTGTTAACTATAAAAAAATAATTATTTGTTTAATATAAATTAACAATTTCTTAGCACAAGGTATCAAATTAGCGTAACGAAAATATTAGACATACCAAAAATACCCGCTAAGTGCAATGTGGACTCAAAAATTATGGTTTCGATAGTTGTTTCGGTTAAAGGTCATGTAACGGACACGTTGGTGTCTTATCCGGGGTTATATTGATAGGGATCAATAATACACCAACTTGTCATTAACTTCTCGCAGACTGTATATTTACAAACACAATATTTACACCACAACGTCATGGGAACGTGCCGTCTAATAATTTGGCACGACCTTAAGTACTAAATAAAGGCTGACTCTAGTACACACCCTACACAAGTAACATTTCGTGTCTACGCGAGCAAGATAGCACTATCGCCGTCTCTTTCTTACAAGACGGCGTCTATCTCGCTCGCTACGGTACGTACTAGTGCCAGCCACAGCATTTGCCTTTTTATAAGTATTCCCTTCTGATCAATAGACAGTCGTACGTGTTGGAAAATTGCCATCTGTTGTGCCCATGTTTCCGTATATACATATTTATTCTATTAATACGTAATGTACAAGAATGTCACAAAAACGATTCTATATTAATAGGCATTATTAACAGAACCTTATCTATATGAATTATTATTATGGGAAAAATGATATAACCATTCAACCCTTCATTGTGTATTTATTATTGTTAAAAGTTCCGCTGTAAAAAATTAAGATATCGTATTTCATAAGTAGCCCTCAAACTTTTTTGCGTACAACGATATACGTATATTGTTCTATTCACAGAAAAAGACAATTTGACAATTAATATAACATACGGTTGTCACGATTACGCTTTGAGAGCTACCTCACCAAGACGCGATGGCAACGTCGCCGGTTACGTATCCAGACAATTCATATTAAAATTTAAAACAGGTAACTCATATGGCGACGGTTTGGCGACGTCGCCAAATTAGAAGCATAGCCACGATGACTACTGGCTACTCATTTGGCAACCGCAGACATCTATGGCTACGTAGCCGGCTACGTCGCCATGATATTTCGGTTAGGTAGGAGCCTTTGACATCGTCCAAAACATGTGTAAATCGTCTGATATTGATGTTCGTTGATTTTATTTTAATAATTTAATATATTAATATTTAATATTATAAAAATATTAGCCTTCGCACACCTTCCTCTATATGAACTACAACTGCGCCAACTATCATGCTTCTCCGTCCGGGCAATTTTCGTAAAATGGTACCTTAAGTTTTTCCTTCACGTATTAGTTTAAAAAATACTCATATAAAAATATTATAATATTAACACAATAATACTTATTATATTAACACGGGTTACGTATAGCGGGGAACATTTTGCCTTGCTACCGGTTTTAAACATATCAATTAAGATACTCTCAATTAGATGTAATAAAAGAAACTGACTTTTTTTCCTTTTTTGTTATACACTGAAGTTTATAGTTATGCTTAATTTGAGTTCATAAAACCGCCATCTGAAACAGGTGAACAAACATGTTGCAGGTGCGTTATACTGTATAAAAGATTCCTATTGACGCTTCGTATATACTACTTACTCCCCTAAGGAAGCTTATGAAGCACTTAAGGTACGTATATCGATAGCAATGTAAATAAAATGTGAGTTCTAAATTCAAATGCTCGATTAAAAGGAGCTGATGAAACTTAAGCAAATATTTAGTACCTTTTAACGGCTCGATGCAATTATAAGACCGACGCGTGAATACTACATTATTTATATATACTAATATAGTTCCATACAAATAGAGATCGCAATTGAAACGAAATGTAAGTTTAAAATCCTGATACTCAATTAAAAGTGAGCCCATGTAACTTAAGCAAATATTTATTACATTTTAACCATTTAACGACTCGATGCAATTATTAGACCGACGCGTGAACACTTACATTATTTGTATATACCAATATAGTTCCATACAGATAGAGATCGCAATTGAAACGAAATGTAAGTTTAAAACCCTGATACTCAATTAAAAGTGAGCCGATGTAACTTAAGCAAATATTTATTACCTTTTAACCATTTAACTACTCGATGCAATTATTAGGCCGGCGCGTGAACCCATTAGCCGCTGGGGAAACGTCTCATTACGCTGTACAAAGAATTATACGGGAACAAACTTCCCGTCCAAATCGTAAAGCTGCATTAGTTTAAGAAGTATCTTTAAGCACAGTGAGTTTTTTAACTGAATTTTAAACAGAAAATGGATTTTATTTTAAACAATTTTGTTCGTTACTCGTGATCTTTATTATATTCGTTACATTTTACAATTGACTGGCAAGTTATAATAATTTTGTGATAAGTAACTTTTGGATAACTTAAAATATATCATTAAAGAGATATATTACGAAAATAATTTAGTCATCATATTGTAACAAATAAAACCCCATCTCATTAATAAATGTAGCGGTATCCTTTACATAAATAAAGAACAGTTATTTAAGAATTAGAAGATATATAAAAACTTCTTTTTTTTATAATATTAAGAATACTTTTTAGGTATGTCTTAAATTCCCTTTACCCCTTCTTCTAAGTTTAAATTAAAAGCTTGTATTACAATACCCCAACGGCGGTTGGGTTTGAACCGGGTACCGTGTGTATTTTAACTCATACCTTATACCGTTGAGCTATTGAGGCCTTAACTCTCTTATTTTTGATTCTTTAAATTAAAAAAAAAACAAGTACATACTTTGTTTCAACTGGTTTAAAAGAACAATAGAAAAAGGTATAATAAATAAATAAATATATACAGGACTATATGACACACGGACGTCTGTTCCTAAGGTAGACAACTTAATGCCTGTCCTCCTTAAAGACAGCAAAGCATCTACCAACCGCCTGGTTGTGCAGATGTCCATGGGTTTCGGTAACAATCGCTTAGGTAAACCGTCTGCCCGTTTCATCCTTGTAATAAATTAATATTTATTATATTTAAAAAAATATTTGAAAAAAAAAGTTGGCAAAAAATTTTGAGTTGAAAAAAATATTTTAGGGCTGTTTGTCTTAAGACACACTGGTTTAGAGATTTTTTTAAATAAACTTTTTAAAATCTTGAAATAGAAGTGACCAAGAGGATAGAACAGTGGGTTCAAGGTTTGAACTCAACACATTGTGGATTCATATCCGTCCCTTTACCGTTGAGCTCTCGAAGCTTCAAAATATGCATAAATAATTAAAAACAAGTTGAAAACAAAACTGTCATTAACATTTTTTGTCTTAAGACAATGCACGCTGTTTTAGTGCAATATATTACCGTGATTCGGTGATAATTAGCAATATATATGGTAAAATATGCAATTTTATATCGTTATAAATTTTAATCTAATAAAACATTGCAATGAAAACTTTTTAGTTGTATATTATTTGTAACGTAACATTCCTTGAAATAAAAAACAAACAATATTGTTTAAAACTATTTTCTTATTTTATTATATAATAGATGGTTTTTATTTTATTTTTTTATTTTAGTAATAAGAGGAGATGATTTTTAGTAAGTCATTCTTTCATAACAAACTTTTCAGAAAAGTTGAATAATAATACTTACTGTTAATATATTAAAAATTACAAAATTTTAATTCTGTAAGCAAGTCATAACGCTTCTTTTTAATTCAAATAAGGCTCTGTTAAATATGGTCATATATCCCAAAATTTAAATTATAAAAATCAACTAACGCGTGTCGCGGGGAGGTCGTTGAACTCACGTGGAACCACCCTAATTTCATATTCGTCGGCCTTGTCTAACGTCGTTCAAATATTGATGTTGTCCCGCTTCCACTGTTCATTCTCACGTGGCCGCGCACAGTGCTATGTCCAAGGCGCCTATCAAAAAACCTCTGTCGTCTGTCCCTCTCTATGACACACTAGACAGACAAACAGATTAATGTTGCATAAACAGGTAGATACTCGAAGAATGTAAAGACGATTACGTATTTGGTATTTTTTTTATTAAGTACACATCATATGTACTAAATAAATACTTTTATTTTTATCATTTTTATTTTTACATAAAACCATAGTGCCTAATTGTGAATTCGATTTTCAAATTAATGTCTTACGGAACCTTACTTTATGCTAATAGTCATGTTTCTTTTTTAATATTGAGTTATTTACGACTGAGATTGTTCGTTTCACACGCAATATTTATACTTTTATGTCATAAAACTGTAAATAATTAAATTGTGTTAAAATTTATAACGCTTATAAGTTGTAACTAACGAAATTTCCAATAGATTCACACAATCTTTGATCCCGTTGCATTGCGTAATAAAAAGTCAATCATAGCGCACTTTTCTGTGTCCCGCTTGTCTATTGCTATGCTAACGACATCCGCCATAGTCAGTTAAACATGTTAATAAATAATAGGTAATATTTAAACACATAATCAAACAAAAAATTATGGGGGTCCTCATACAAGACAACGAACAAGAGAGTTGTTCACATTATTATTTATGATCTATCGTTAAAACGGTACTAAATGCAGATGTGAAACTTACTGTGATTATAGTGAAAACTCTAAAGTAAAATCACGAATACATGGAGTCGAACGCTCTACCTCGAAAAAAAAGAATTTTTTGCCCATTTACAATTGTACTTTCTGGTATTATTTAAGGCGTTATAAGAATTTTTATTACCATGTATTTTGTGTTACTTTACGATGTACATATCATCATGGCCTTACGTGAAATTATATAAAAGTTCCCAAAAAAAGTCATAAGCATTTTTATGTTTAATTCTATCAGAGTCCTACCTTAAAAACATGTTTATCTACGTCTAAAAAGTTAAACTTTACATTAAAATTGTAAGCTCGTCTGATATGAAATACCTGTTTTAAAAATCAGGATAACTGCATAGTTATGGATTGGGAAAATTAACCAAACTGCATAGTTTGGTTAATTTTCCCAAAAAAAAATATTTTTTTATGCATAGGGCATTTTGAAGGAATTTCAACGTTAATCTTATTACTATACACATGTCTTTAGTCAAACAAAAAATATAACCGCGAAGCGGCGCCTCTAACCTATCCGTAACAGAGTTACGTTTCGCGCGGAATGTCAGACTCCCCCTGTCACTAATTCCGCGCGAAACGTAAGTCTGTTGCGGGTAGGTTAGAAACAGACGCTTCGCCGCCTGGCCTGGCCGCTTCGCATTTATTTTTTTTGTTTCAAAACAGAAATCCTTGTATGTATATACATATATAATATTAAAATTGATGTCGAAAATCTCCTAACTCGAAAAAAATGTCAGTTCCCCCAACGGAATATCACTCATTAGAGTTCAAACAACAAACTTCGAAAAGAAAAAAAATCAAATACCAAATCTAGTTGTAAA